>JAKSZT010054565.1:5990162-6018251 GCA_026826555.1 Tolypeutes matacus | reverse complement strand
GGAGGGAGGGAGGGAGGGAGGAAGGAAGGAAGGAAGGAAGGAAGGAAGGAAGGAAGGAAGGAAGGAAGGAAGGAAGGAAGGAAGGAAGGAAGGAAGGAAGGAAGGAAGGAAGGAAGGAAGGAAGGAAGAAATCTACCTTCTATGTGAGAGTAGATTCATGTGGAAACTCTTGAGGCTCCAGAGCCACTCATGGAAACCACAGGGTAGCCTTCAGGAAAATTCCCTGAGCATCCTCATCCATTAGCCACTGTCAAGGTACAAATTTTCCATGAAGCCTCCTGGGGGCCAGGTCCTCTTGTGTGTGCTAATCCTCACACCTGTGTAGGCAGAAGGATTACCTCCATCCTCCCCATATTTCAGCAGACAAAGAGGGAAACAGCATGTGGACTACTCCCCAGGGAGCATTGTGCTGACAAGGGCCCTTGAGACACCATCAGGCTGATATCCTGGAGGCCTCTGCAGGGCAGGGTGAGAGGTGGTCCAGGGAATAAGAGTGGACCCTGGAGAGAGAAGCAAGAGATCTTTTCAAGTAAGAAAGGGTGAAAATGCTCACAGTCTCAGGGTCTGGAGAAGAGAAAGGAAATCTTAATTAAGAGCTCATTGGAAATGTAATTGGAGCCTGGAACTGTCTGAGAAAGACTGGAAAGTTTCCAACTTTGGTTTGTGCCATGCTTCTTTAAAATGTGACAGTTCTGGCTATGTGGATCCTTGAATTACATTGGAACTTTAAGTCCATTTTACAGATGGAATTGGAAGCTCAAAGAGGTTAAGAAACCTTGCACAAGGTCTCAATCTTTTTTTGTAAAAGAAGCATAACAATACCCCATACACTTTTACTTCCAACACTAGATAAAATCCATCTCTAGATAAAATCCCTCAGCCAATCTTCATAGCCAACCAAAGCAGAAAAGGGTTCACACTATCCAACTTTTTTAATTATCAGAGCAGTTGTAAATTTACAGAAAAAGCATGCAGCAAGTACAGAGTTCCCATATACCCCCTTCTCACACATAGTTTTCCCTATTACTAATATTGTGCAATAGTGTGATAATTTTGTTACAATTAATGAAACAATATTATTATTATTATGCTATTAACTTTAGCCCAATTACATTCAGGCATACTCTTCGTGTTGTACAGTTCTATGGCTTTTGTGTGTATGCATAGTAATATTTACAATCTAAAATTTCCCTTTTTATTCCTTTTCAAAAATACAATTCAGTGGTATTAATTACATTTACAAAATTATGCCTCCATCACCATCATCCATTGCTGAAATTTCCCCTGACCCCAAACAAAAACTGTATAGCAATTAAACATTAACTTTTCATTCCCCTCACCAACCTCGGCTCTGGTAAACTGTATTCTACTTTCTGATTTTTGAACTTACAAATTCTGCTTATTTCATATAAGTGAGGTCATACAGTATACATCCATTGTGTATGGATTATTTCACTTAACATGATGTCTTTAACATTCATCCATGTTGTAGCATGCATCAGAAATTCACCCCTTTTTATCACTGGATAATATTCCATTGTATATTTATAGCATATTTTTGTTTATACATTCATCCCTTGGTGGACACTTGGCTTTCTTCTACCTTTGGATAATTGTGAATAATGCTGCTATTGAACATTATTGTGCAAATACTCGTTCAAATCCCTGCTTCCAATTCTATTGGGTATACACCTAGAAGTGAGATTGCTGGACCATATAGTAATTCTATACTTAAGCTCTCTGAGGAATCACCAAGATGTTTTCTACAGTGGCTACACCATTTTACATTCCCACCTACAAAGCACTAGAGTTCCAATTTGTCTGCATCTTTTTAAGCACATTTCCCATTTTTAAAATAATAGCCATCCTTGTGGGTATGAAGTAGTATCTCATTGTGGTTTTATTCCTGTATTTCCCTAGTAGCTAATGATGTTGAGCATTTTTTCCTTCCCATTGGGTATGATTTTTAAAATAATTTTATTATTTTCATCAATTTTATTGGTACATATTTATATAACATACAATCTATCGAAAGTGTACAATCAATGGCATTTGGTATTATCACATAGTTGTGCATTCATCACCCTAATCATCACAAGAAAATTTTCATCATTCTAATAATAATAATAAAACAAAAACCAGACAATAAAAGTCTACTCCTTACTAATAATCTCTCAATCTCTCTATGCTTCCCCTGCCATACATAGCTGCTTTCTGTTTCAGTCTATCTAATTTATTTGTATTTATATTTTGTGTAGATGGAGTCAAACAATATGTAGTAACATTAACATACATTTGTTCAGTTTCAAAGAAAAACAGTCTTATATATGCAATATTACCCATATTCATATTTCACATGAGATTTTACTATGCTATACAGTCCCATGTCACATTTTTTCAGCTTTCCTTCAAGTAATATATATGATCTTAGACTTTTCCTCTCAACCACTGTCATACTCATATATTAGCACTGCTAGTTACAAACACTATGATGTACTTTCTCCATTTCTATTTATTTCCAGAGATTTATGAATAACTTTTTTAACAGTTCTGCACAGATTACTCTCAGCTTCCCATTCTCTAACTTCATTCTATTTTCTAGTGACCTATATTCTAGTTATTAATTTCATGAGTTTACACAATATATCATTCATAATAGCACAATCATACAGTATTTGTCCTTTTGTGTCTAGCTCGCTTCATTCAATGTAATCTCCTCCAGATTCATCTATGTCATCATGTGCTGCACAACTTTATTTCTTCTTACTACCTCAGCCTCTCAGCCTCCACAGTGGCTCTACCATTCTACATTCCCACCAACAGTGAATAAGTGTTCCAATCTCTCCACATCCTCTCCAACATTCTAATAGGTGTGAAATGATATTTCATTATAGCTTTGATTTGTATCTCCCTAATTGCTAATGATGTTGAACATTTTTTTCATATGTTTTTTCACCATTTGTATTTCTTCTTTGGACAAATGTCTATACAAGTCTTTTGTCCATTTTTTAATCAGGTTGTTTGTCTTTTTATTATTGACTTGTATCATCTTTTTATATATCATGGATCTTAAACTCTCATTGGATTAGTGATTTACAAATATTTTCTCCCATTGAGTCAGCTGACTTTTCACACTTTTGACAAAGTCCTTTGGGGTGCAAAGGTGTTTAATTTTGAGGAGGTCCCATTTATCTATTTTATCTTTTGTTTCTCATGCATTGGGTGTAATGTTTAAGAAACTACCGCCTACCACAAGATCTTTAAGATGTTTCCCTACATTTTCTTCTAGTAGTTTTATGGTCCTGACTTTTATATTTAGGTCTTTGATCCATTTTTTAGTTCATTCTTGTATAGGGAGTGAGATAGGGGTCTTCTTTCATTCTTTTGGTTATAGATATACAGTTCTCCTAGAACATTTGTTGAAGACACTGTATTGTCCCAGTAACATGGACTTGGTAGGTTTGTCAAAAACCAGTTGGCCATAGAGGTGAGGGGTCTATTTCTGGACTCTCCGGTCTATTCCACGGATCAGTGTGTCTATCTTTATGCTAATACCATGCTGTTTTGACCACTGTAGCTTTGTAATATGTTTCAAGTTCAGACAGTGAGAATCCTCCCACATTGCCCTTCTTTTTTAAGATGTTTTTGGGTATTTGGGTACACTTTTTCTTCCAAATAAATTTGATAATTGCCTTTTCTATTTCTGTAAAGTAGGCTGCTGGAATTTTGATTGGTATTGCATTGAATCTATAAATCAGTTTGGGTAGGATTGACATATTTGTTTAGGTCTTCTTTGGTTCTTTTAGCAGTGTTTTGTAGTTTTCTGCATATATATCCTGTATATTTTTGGTTAAATTAATTACTAGGTATATTAGTCAAATATATAGTATATCAGCCAAAGGGGTGCTGATGCAAAATACCAGAAATCGGTTGGTCTTTATAAAGGGTATTTATTTGGGGTAGAAGTCCACAGTTACCAGGCCATAAAGCATAAGTTTCTTCCCTCACCAAAGTCCATTGTCACGTGTTGGAGCAAGACAGCTGCCGATGTTTGCCAGGGTTCAGGCATCTTGGGTTCCTCTCTTCCTGGGGCTGCATTTCTCTCTGGGCTTAGCTCCTCTGTTTCCTCCACAAGGTCATCTGTAGACTATGAGGCTCTCTAGGCTTTGCTTCTCTCCACAAGGCCAGCTGTGAACTCTCAGGTGAATGGCTCGTCTCTATCCCAGGGCCTTCTCTCTTTCCTCACCAGAACTCCAACATCAAAAACATTGTCCTTTGCCATGTCTTTTATCTTAGATTCCCCCACCCACCAAGGGGTGGGGTTCAACACCCTACTGACGTGGCCCAGTTAACGCCCTAATCATAACTTAATCATGCCCAGATTAGCAGACCAGTTTACAAGCATGATCCAATATCTATTTTTGAAATTCATAATTACATCAAACTACCCAACTGCTACACTAGGTATTTGAGTCTTTTTTTACCATTGCAAATGGAAATTTTTTCCTGATCTTCTCATCAGCTTGTTCAATACTAATGTACAGAAACATTATCAATTTTTGCATGTTGATCTTGTCTCTTGCCCCTTTGCTGAGCTTGTTTATTAGCTCAAGTAGCTTTGCCATAGACATTTCAAAATTTTCTAAATATTTGATCATGTCATCCGCAAATAGTGAGAGTTTTACTTCCCCTATCCTTATTTGGATGCCTTTTAGTTTTGTTCTTGTTAAATTGCTCTAGCTAGAGCTTCTAGTATAATGTCGAATAACAATGGTGACAGTGGGCATTCTTGTCTTGTTCCCGATCTTAGAGGAACAGCTTTCAACCTTTCCCCATTTAGCACAATGTTGGCTGTGGGATTTTCATTGAGGAACTTTCCTTCTATTCCTATCTTTCAAAGTGTTTTTACCAAGAAGGGATACTGGATTTTGTCAAATGCCTTTTCTGCATCGATCTAAATGATCATGTGGGGTTTTTACCCTTCAATTTGTTAATGTGACATATTGCGTTAATTTATTTTCTTGTGTTGAACAACCCTTCCGTACCAGGAATAAATCCCATATGGTTGTGGTGCATAATTCTTTTAATATGCTGTTAGATTCTATTTGCAAGTATTTTGTTGAGAATTTTTGCATCTATGTTCATTGGAGAGATTGGTCTGTAATTTTCTTTCCTTTCAGTATCCTTATCTGGCTTTGGTTGATCTTCATAAAATACGTTGAGTAATTTTCCCTCCTCTTCAATATTTTGGAAGAGTTTAAACAGGATTGGTGTCTATTCTTCTCTAAATGCTTGGTAGAATTCACCTCTAAAGCCATCTGGATCTGAACTTTGTTTGGAGATTTTTGATGACTGATTCAATCTCTTTTACATGTGATTCATTTATTGAATTCTTGTATTTCTTGTAGAGTCCATTTAGGTTGTTTGTGCATTTCTATGAATTTGTCCATTTTATCTAGGATGTCTAATTTATTGGTGTACAGTTTCTCATAATATCCTCTTATCCTTTTTATTTATGTGGGATCAGTTGTAACTTTCCCCCTTTCGTTTCTGATTTTATTTATTTGCATCTTCCCTCATTTTCCTTTGTTAGTCTAGCTAGGTGTTTGTCAATTTTGTTGATCTTTTCAAAGAACCAGCTTTTAGTTTTGTTTATTTTCCCAATTGTTTTTTGTCCTAAATTAATTTATTTCTGCTCTAAGCTTTATTATTTCTTTCCTTCAACTTGCTTTGGGATGGTTTGCTGTTTTTCTTTTAGTTCCTCCAGATGTTCAGTTAGGTCTTTGATTACAGCTCTTTCTACTTTTTAAATATAGGCATTTAGGGCTATAAATTTCCCTCTCAACACTGCCTTTGCTATATCTCATAAGTTTTGCTAAACTATGTTCTTGTTTTCATTCACCTCAAGATAATTAATTTCTCTTACAATTTCTTCTTTGACCCACTGATTGTTTAAGAGTATGTTGTTTAACCTCCACACATTTGCAAATTTTCCCCTTTCCTGTCTATTATTGATTTCCAGCTTCATTCCATTATGATCTGAGAAGGTGCTTTGTACAAGTTCAATCTTTTTATATTTATTGATACCTGCTTTGTGACTCAACATGCAGTCTATCCTGAAGAAAGATCCATGAGCACGTGAGAAGAATGTATAATACACTGATTTGGGATGCAACATTCTATACATGTCTGTTAGTTCTAGCTGATTTATCATATTGTTCAGGTTTTTGGTTTCCTTGTTGATCTTCTGTCTAGTTGTTTTATCTAATGGTGTGAGTAGTATGTTGATATCTCCAACTACAATAATAGTAGAGATGTCTATATCTCCCTTCAGTTTTACCAGAGTTTGCCTCATGTTATCTGGGGTAGCCAGATAACAAAAGGTACATATACATTTATGAGATTTCTTCCTGGTGAATTGCCCTTTTTAAAAATATTTAATGGTTTTCTCTATCTCTTATAACTCTTTTGCATTTAAAGTCTGTTTTGTCTGATAGCAGTATAGCTACCCCTGCTCTTTTTTTGATTACTGTTTGCATGGAGTGTCTTTTTCTTTTTCTTTCTTTTTTTTTTTTTTACGATTTTATTTATTTATTCATTTATCCCCCCCCCTTGCTGCTTGTGCTCGCTGGGTCAGCTAACCACGCCGTGCGGGCGGGCTTGCCTTCACCAGGAGGCCCTGGGAACCGAACCCGGGGCCTCCCATATGGTAAACGGGAGCCCTACTGATTGAGCCACAGCCGCTTCCCTGGAGTGTCTTTTTCTAATCTTTCACTTTCAGCTGATTTGTATCCCTGGGTCTAAGGTGAGTCTCTTATAGGCAGCATATGGATAACTCATGTTTTTATCCATTCTTTCAGCCTATATCTTTGGATTGGGGGGTTTAAAAAAATTCATCCACATTCAATGATATTACTATAAATGCATTTACTTCCACCCATTTATTCTTTGACTCTCATATGGCATAACTTATTCTCATCTGTCTTTTTACCCTTTTGGTTATCCTTTCTACCCGTCTTGCCCTTTACACTCTCCAAGCCTCTCGCTCCTGTCTTTTTCTTTCAAGCTGAAAAGGTGGATTTTTTTTATGAACTGGCTTAGTTTCTCTTTATTTGTGAATATTTTAAACTCATGTTCATATTTGAAGGACAGTTTCAGATAAAGAATTCTCAGCTGGCATTTTTTTTTCTCCTTCAGTATCCTAATTTTACCCTACCATTGTCTTCTCACCTCCATTGTTTCTGGTGAGAAATCCACACTGTCTTATTGGGTATTCCCTGTACATGATAGTTTGCTTCTCCCTTGCTGCTTTCAGAATTTTCTCTTTATCTTTCACATTTGACATTCTGAATCATATGTGTCTTGGAGTAAATATATTCAAATTTATTCTGATTGGGGTGGGCTGTGCTTTTTGGGCATGTATATTCATTTCTTTTGTGAAAGTTGGGAAATTTTCAGCCATTATTTCCTCTTTCTGACCCTTTTCCCTTCTCTTATCTTTCTGGATCTCCCATGACACCTATGTGGTTGCACTTCATGGTATCATTCAACACCTTAAGCCCCTGCTCCATTTTTTCCATTCTTTTCTTTCTCTGTTCTTCTATCTCTTCAATTTCAGTTCTTCTGTCTTCTGCATCACTTATTCTTTGTTCTATTATTTCAAGTCTGCTGTTGTATGCCTTTATGTGTTTTTGTTGTCTTATTTGAGTGTTTTTCCTGATGTGTTTTTTATCTCATATATTGTATCTTTCATTCCTGTAGGCTGTTATTTTTCTATTCAGGTTTTCAAATTCTGTGCTCATCCTATGTCCTCTTAATATCCTTTATCTCTTTAGCCATATTGTCTTTCAACTTGTTTATTTGATTTAGATTTGTATCAGCCTCATTGATTAGTTTTCTCAAATCCTGTGTCTCATCTGAGCCTTTGTTTTTGCCATATCTTCCATATTCTTAGTATGGCCTATAAATTTTTGCTGATGTCCAGGCATATGATTATGATGGTGAGTTTACTCTGATGCTCAATTTCACTCTCTTGTGTTGGGATTGAGTGGTGGGAGGCTGTGTGTTACTGACATTCTTTGATTCTTGGTTCAACCTGTTCTAGCCCTTTAGGATTTTCCGTTTAGTTGCTCAAATCTGGGCCATAGACCTAGCAATGGGTTGCAGACCTGCTTCCAAGGGCCTTGGAAAGGGAGGATGTGAAGGCTCAAAAAAAAAAAAACCTCTCATTTATTTAATTTTAATTCCCTTGCATGCACTTCCTTGGCTTACCAGCAGATGGCACTCTTTGGCAGATTGCTCAGTTCAAACACTGGTTGGAATTTGTTTGCTGCAACTGAATATGTCCTGACAGAGAATCCTGCGTCAAGGCTATTACGAGCCTCGCAAATCATGCTTTCTCAGAGGCTGTTCTCCACACTTTGCCGGGAACCCCCACCCTTTTCTAGGGTAGGAAATAATTCCACTTGCCTCTGGTCCTCAACAACCAGTCCCAGGTCAGTAGGGAGGGTGTTTGTGAGAGATGGATCTCTTTATTCCTTGCCAGCTCCCAGGAAAAACAATGGGGCAGCTCCACCTATCCTGGAAGGTCTTATGGGACACAGTAGACCAAATTTATTTGCAAAAAAGCTGAATCAGCCCATCCCTCTCTCTTCCCTTTCTTGGGTAGGTATATCCCTGTAGCCCCCTCTGACCACAGCCACCAGCCAGAGGCCAGAAAATTCAAAGCTGTCTACTCTAAGGGGGGGGGGGGGGGGGCCCGCCGCTGCCGCTGCAGCTTTTACTCACAGAGTTTACCCATCAGGATTCTTTTCCTTTACCTCTCTGTCTTCTGGGTGGTGTCAAGCCTTTCCCTGGTGCCCTAAATCCTAAAACATTTTTTAAAAGTCAATTTCTGCCTGTCCTCTAGCAATTTTTCTGGGAAAGAAGTGAGTCCTGTGTCTCTCTAATACTCCATTTTCCCAGAAGTCGATGCTGAGCATCTTTTCATGTATTTATTGGGCATTCATATATCTTATTTGGAGAAATGTATTCAAAACTTTTCCACATTTTTAAAATTGGGTCATTTTTATTAAATATTTCTGTATTTTATAATTATTTTATGTTGTTATTTTGATGTAAAGATTAAGAAACCACTGCCTAACACAAGGTCCTGAAGACACTTCCCCGTTTTCTCCTAGGAGTTTAATAGTTTTAGTTCATATGTTTAAGTTTTGATCCATTTTGAGTTAGTTTTTCACTTTCCCCCCTTTATTAGAGAAGTTGTGGAATTGCAGATCAATCATGCACAAAATACAGAACTCCCATATACCACCCAGCCAACAACAACTTGAATTGGTATGGAACATTTGTGAAAATTGATGATAGCACATTTTAAAATTTGTACTATTAATTAAACTCCATCGTTTAACCTAGGGTTCACTGATTGTGTAATGTAGTTCCACAGAGCTTATTTTAAATTTTTATTCTGTAACCAATTATATAATCTAACATTTCCCCTTTTAATCATATTCATATATATATTTCAGTGCTGTTAATTACATTCACAGTGTTGTGCTAACATCACCATCATCCATTACCAAAACATTTCTGTCATTCCAAATAGGAACCCTGTACATTTTAAGTCTTAAATTCCAATTTCCTACCCCACACAGTCACCTGGTAACCTATATTCTAGATTCTGACTCTGAGTTTGCTTACTCTAGTTGTTTCAAATCAGCGAGATCACACAATATTTGTCCTTTTTGTCTGGCTTATTTCACTCAATATGATATCTTCAAGGTTAATCCATGTTGACGCATACATCAAGACTTCATTCCTTTTTTACAGATGAATAATATTCCATTGTGTGTATTTATTTATCCGTTCATCTGTTGATTGGCCCTTGGGTTGCTTCCACCTTTTGACTATTGTGACTACTGCTTTTATGAACATCAGTGTATAAATATCTGTTCAAGCTCCTTCTTTCAATTCTTTTGTGTATATACCTAGTAATGGGATTGCCAGGTCATATGGTAAATCTATACTTAGCTTTCCAAGGAAACACCAAACTGTCTTCCATGGTGGCTTCACCATTTTACATTGCCATTAACAATGGAATGAATGTTCCTCCTTCTCTACATCCTCTCCAACACTTGTTATTTTCTATTTTTTTAATAGCAACCATTCTAATGGGTGTGAAATGGTATCTCATTGTGGTTTTGATTTACATCTTACTGATGGCTAATGATGTTGGTCATCTTTTCATGTATTTTCTTTTTTTTTTTTTTTATTGTGGGTAAAAATCAAAATTTTCACAATACATACCAACATTTGCAAAATGATATATAAATATATATGCATATATGTGCATTTGCTTACAAAAATGTTATTTATATATATATATAAATATATTTTAAGAGGTGCTTAGGTTACCCAAAATATTACATGGAACCCTCTGGGATTCCCATGTTGCCCACCTCCCACACCTCCCACCACATCCCACACAAACATCTCCCACAAGTGTGGCCCACCACCCTCAATGGACTTACACATCCTGGAGCCTTGCCACCAACCATAGACCACAGTTCACACCGTAGACCACACTCTCTCCCACACAGTTCTGAGTGGTGTGTGCTGATTTAAAATGGCCTACATCCGTTGCCACAATGGTACTCAGGACAACCTCCAAATCCCAAAGAAGCCCCTGTATTTCAACTGCTCATCCCCTCCCTGCCCCAAAAGTGTCAAATGGCCACTGGCTCCACCTCATTGTTATAATTTCTTCCATTGCTAGAGTCACCATATGTGTTTTCTGACCATTTGTTTATCTTTGGAGATTTGCCTGTTCAAGGCTTTTGTCCATTTTTTGATAGGGTTGATTCTCTTTCTGTTAATTTATATAGGGATTTCTTTCTATATACTGGGTATTAATCTTTTATTCAATATGTGGTTTCCAAATATTTTCTCTCATTGTGTAGTTTGTTATTTTAGTTTCATGATAAAGTCCTTTGAGGAACAACTTTTTTTTTTTTTGATGAGGTCCCATTTATCTATTTTTTCTTTTGTTGCTCATGCTTAGGGTATAAAGTCTAAGAAACCATTGCCTAAAACAGGTACTGAAGATGCTTTACTAAATATTCTTCTAGGAATTTGATAGTTCTGGCTCTTCTACTTGGATCTTTGGTCACTTTTGAGTTGATTTTTGTAATGGTGTGAGATAGAGGTTATTTTATTTTGCAAAAGGAGATCTAGTTTTTACAGAACCTTTGTTAAAAAGACTATTCTTTCCCAGTGAGTAGTCTTTGCCACCTGGTAAAAAATCAGTTGGCCATATACATGAGGGTTGATTTCTGAACCTTCAATTCTACTCTGTTGGTTTATGTATCTGTCCTTTTGACAGTACCATGCAGTTTTGACGACTGTTGTTTTGTAATAAGTTTTAAGATTGGAAAGCATGAGTGCTCCAACTTCATTGTTTTTCAAGAAGGCTTTAGCTATTCAGAGCTTACATATAAATTTGATGATTGGCTTTCCTATTTCAGCAAAGAAGGTTGTTGGGATTTTTATTGGAATTGCATTGAATGTATGAATTGTTTTGGGTAGAATTGATATCTTAATGATATTTAGTTTCCAATATATAAACATGGAATGTCCTTCCATTTATTAAGGTTTTCTTTTAGCAATATTTTGTAGTTTTCTGTATATAAGTCCTTTATATCCTTGATTAGATTTATTCCTAGCTACTTGATCCTTTTAGTTGCTATTGTGAATGGAATATTTTTCTTGATTTTTCATTGTAATTCTTCATTACTTGTGTATAAAAACACTACTGAGATGGGGACAAGATAGCAGTTGAGTAAGGCACTCCAAGAGTCAGCTCATCCTACAGGGCAGTTGGTAATCTAAACAGAGCTATCTAAAGCACCTGTAAGGGGGCCCTGGGAGACCAGAAGAGCATCCTGCAACATCCTTAAAAGAATGGAAGGAGGAGACTGCTCATCTACAGTGAAGTTGCATGAGTAGAGCACTCCACACCACAGAGGCTGGTGCCTATCCTCCACTAGCAGCACAAGCCACCTCTGGAGCTCTTCTGTGGCTGGATTTGGAAGCTCCATTTCCCAAAAATGGGGGAGGAAGAGATGGTTGGCCACCAAACTAAGCTACTGATTAAAAAATTCTGCTGGATAAAGTACAATACTAAGAACAGCTAAAGTTTGAACCTGTCCAAGTCAGAAAGACAGTGGTAGCCACCATTTCAACTCCACCCTTGGCATGAGGGGAAGCAGGAGTGATTGAAAAGCACAGTAACTGTAGGAACTGGCTTCTTTCCACCCAGATTGTACTGCAGCTGTAGCCTAGGCCCCACCTCTGTCAGGGAAGAAGCTGTGGGCACCTGCACCAGCCTCTTCAGGCAACTGTAGTCACTTTCAGCTGGCACAGACTGAATAGTCGGACTCCTGGGACTCCATCCCTGCACCCCAATAGGACAGAAGAGGAATTGTGTTTCCTCGGATTCTCTGGGCAACAGCAGGCACTTTCAGCCTACAGGGACTAAACCATTGGGTGCCTGTGGATCCACTCCACCCCTCAATAGGATAGGAGGAGACTCATGTTTCGGCCAACAGGGACTGAATAGTTGGATCCACCCCAACCCCCCAATTGGATAAAAGGGGACTAGTGTTTCCTCAGCCTCTCTGGGCAATGGCAGGTACTTTCAGCCTGCATAGACTGAACTGTTGGGCACCAGTGCTTCCATCTCCACCCTCTAAAGGGCAAAGAGGACATTACTACCTCAGCCTCTCAGGGAAACTGCAGTTGCATTAAGCCTATAGGGAATAGATTGTTGGGTACTCCAGGGGATCCATTCCCACCCCTGGCAAGGAATTATGGGGTCTGGTGCTACATCAGTCTACGTGGGCAACTGTGGTCATTTTGGGCCCATACAGCATAGATGCTGCCCATACCTGCAGCTCCATCCCACCCCAGGAAGGGGAGGAGAGTGCATGAATCTTCATCAATCTCTCCTGGCAACTACAGACTGTCTTGGACTTCACAACTTGGATTATTACACATAGTTGCGGCTCTGGCCCTACCCATGGCAGAGGAAAACTTCAGAGAAGCTTCACTGGTTCCTGGGGCAACACAGACAGCTTCAGCATCCACAGCTTAGTGCCAAATACATCTTTGGTTCCTACTACACAACCAACAAAGGAGAAAGTGCAAGAAAGCCCTAAACTAAAGAGAGAAACTGCACATAGAATAAATACATCTAGTAAGCCAGATGTCGAGATACCAACAAAAAATTACAATCTATACAAAGAAACATTAAGATATGGCCCAGTCAAGAGAACAAGATAAGCCTCCAGATGACATAAAGTACTTGAGATAACTAATCATAGATATTCAAACAAATCCTCTTAATAAATTCAATGAGATGGCTAAAGAGATTAAAGATATTACAAAGACACTGGGTGAGCAGAAAGAAGAATTTATAAACATACATAGAAAAATAGTAGGTCTAATGAGAATGAAAGGCACAATAAGTGAAAATTAAAAATACACTTGGAGGCATATAACAGCAGATTTGAGAAGGCAAAAGAAAGAATCAGTGAGCTTGAACACATGGCTTCTGAAAAAGATCATACAAAAGAACAGATGAAGAAAAGAATGGAACAGGGTCTCAGGAAACTAAATGATAGCAAGAGATGTGCAAACATACATCTCATGGATGTCCAGAAAGAAAAGAGAAGGGTAAAGGGGCAGAAGGTCTACTTGAAGAAACAATGGTAGAAAATTTCCCAACCCTGTTGAAGGACATACATATCCGTATCCAAGAAGCACAATGTACACTCATCTGAATAAGTCTGAATAGACTGACTGCAAGACACATACCAATCAAACGTCAAATTTCAAAGACAAAGAGAGAATTCTGAAAGCAGCAAGAGAAAAGTGATGCATCACATACTAGGGATACCAAATAAGATTAAATGCTGACTTCTCATCAGAAACTATGGAGGCAAGAAGGCAGTGATATGGTATATTTAAGATATTGCAAGAGGAAAACTGCCAGCCAAGAATCTTATATCCACCAAGATTGTCTTTCAAAAATGAGGGTGAGGGTGGAATATTCACAGATAAACAGAAACTGAGAGAGTTTGTAACCAAGAGACCAGCTTTGCAGGAAATACTAAAGGGAGTGCTACAGCCTGAAAAGAAAAGATAGGAGAGAGAAGCTTCAAAGAGAGTCTAGAAATGAAGATTATATCAGTAAAAGGAACTAGAAAGAGTGGTGAAAAGAAAATATGACAGATGAAACCCAAAAGTCAAAATGGGTAAAATAAGAACTGCCTTTACAGTAATAACATTAAATGTTAATGGATTAAACTCCTGACTCTAAAAGACACCGACTAGCAGAATGGATAAGAAAATATGAGCCATCTATATACTGTCTACAAAAGACTCACCTTAGACCCAAGAATACCAATAGATTGCAAGTGAAAGGCTGAAAAAAGATATTCCATGTATGTAGTAAACAAAAAAAGCTGGAGGGACTATACTTATATCAGATGAAATAGACTTTAAAAGCAAAACTGTCTGAAAATTAATTGGAGAGAGAGGGACAAGATGGTGGCAGAGAAAGGTGGTCCAAGAATCAGCTTGTCCTACAGGGCAGCTAGTAATCACCCAGAGCTATCTAAAGCAACTATATGGGTGTCCCAGGACACCAGAAGAGTATTCTACATCATCACTGAAAGAATGGAAGGAGACTGCATTATATATTAACAAAAGAGGCAATTCACCAAGAAGAAATAACAATCATAAATGTATATATACCTAACCAGGATGCCCCAAAGTACATGAGGCAAACACTGGCAAAACTGAAAGGAGAAACAGATGTCTCTACAATAATAGTTGGAGACTTTGATACACCACTCTCAGCATTGGATAGTACATCTGGGCAGAGGATCAATAAAGTAACAGAGGGCTTGAATAATATGATAAATAGACTAAACCTAATAGACATATACATAGCATTACTCCCCCCCAAAACAGGCTATACATTCTTCTCAGTGCTCATGGATTTTTCTACAGGATTGGCCATATTTTGGGTAACAAAGAAGATCTCAATAAATTCAACAAGATTGAAATTATACAAAGCACTTACTCTGATCATAATGGAGTGAAGTTGGAAGACAACAAGAGTCAGAGAAAGGGAAAATTCACAAGTATATGCAAATTAACACACTCATATAATCAGTGGGTCAAAGAAGAAATTGTGAAAGAAATCAATTAATATCTTGGGACAAATGAAAGTGAGAACAAAACATATCAGAACCTATGGGATGTAGTGAAAGCAGTGCTAAAAGAGAAATTTATAGCCATCAATGCTTACATTAAAAATGAAGAAAGAGGTAAAATCAGTGACCTAACT
The DNA here is from genome assembly GCA_026826555.1 of Tolypeutes matacus. Taxonomy (NCBI): domain Eukaryota; kingdom Metazoa; phylum Chordata; class Mammalia; order Cingulata; family Chlamyphoridae; genus Tolypeutes; species Tolypeutes matacus. The sequence goes on along the minus strand of JAKSZT010054565.1, from coordinate 6,002,839 downwards.
ATACAGCTGGAGGAAGTAGAAAAAGAACAAACTATTCCCAAACCAAGTAGAAAGAATGAAATAACAAATATCAGAGCAGAAATAAATGAAATTGAAAACAACAACAACAAAAAACAATAGAAAGAATTAACAACACCAAAAGTTGGTTCTTGAGAAGCTTAACAAAATTGACAAACCCTTAGCTAGACTGATAAAGAAAAAAGAAAGGAGAGGAATAAATGAAAAAATGAAAATTGGGACATTACTATTAACCTTACAGAAATAAAAGAGATCATAAAAGATTATTATGAATAACTGCACACCAACACACTAGACAATGTAGATGAAATGGAAAAATTCCTAGGAACATGTGAACAACCTATACTGATCCTAAAAGAAATAGAAGACCTCAATGAACCAATCACAAGTAAAGAGATTGAAAGTCATCAAAAAACTCCTCAAAATGAAAAACTCAGGATAAGATGGTTTCACAGCTGGGTTCAACCAAGCACTCAAAGATTTAGTACCAATCTTACTCAAGGTCTCCCAAAAAATTAAACAAGGAACACTACCAAACTCATTCTATGAAGCCAATATCAGGCTAATACCAAAGCCAGATAAAGATATGATGAATAAAGAAATTATAGACCCATTTCCCTAATGAATACAGAGGCAAAAATCCTCAACAAAATACTTGTTAATTGAATCCAGCAATACATTAAAAGAATTATTGATCATGATCAAGTGGTGTTTTGTTTTGTTTTGTTTTGTTTTGTTTTGTTTTGTTTTGTTTTGTTTTAGGTACTGGGGCCAGGGATTGAACCCAGGACCTCGTATGTGGGAAGCTAGCACTCAACAATGGAGCCACATTGGCTCTCCTGTGTTGGGTTTTTTTCTCTTTGCTTGTTGGTTTTTTTTGTTGTTGATGTTGTTTTTAGGAGGCACCAGGACCTGTCATGTGAGAAGCAGGTAGGTACTCAACTGTTTAAGCCACATCTGCTCTCCTCAAGTAGGGTTCTATACCAGGCATGCAAGGGTGGTTCAACACAAGAAAATCAATCAGCATAATATACCACATTAGTAAGTCAATGAAGAAAAACCACATGATCCTATCGATTGATGCAGAAAAGACATTAGACAAAATACAGCATCCTATTTTGATAAAAATACTACAAAAGATAGGAATTGAAGGAAACTTTCTCAACATGATAAAGGCCATATATGAAAAACTCACAGCTAACATTGTACTCAATTGTGAAATACTGAAAGCTTTTCCATTGAGATCAGGAACAAGACAAGGATGCCCACTGTCAACACTGTTGTTCAATATAGTACTAGATCAGGGACACTCAACATTGGCATGTCTTTAAATTAAATTTTAAGATTATTCAAAATTATGTTTTACAACTTTCCCATAATTTCAATACCTGATAACCTAACACAGTTCAACATCTGTTCAAATGGTCATTTTTGGCAAACATTTAGAAATTTGAGTTTTCCCACAGTGTCATAAAACCATTTCTGCCATCCTTACCAGCTTTTTTGCAGGCAGTTATCCACTGCACTCAGAACATGCTGTATTAGTCAGCCAAAGGGGTGCTAATGTAAAATACCAAAAATGGGTTGGTCTTTATAAAGGGTATTTATTTGGGGTAGAAGTCCACAGATACCAGGCCATAAAGCGTTAAGTTTCTTCTCTCACCACAGTCCATTGCCATGTGTTAGAGCAAGATAGCTGCCGGCATTTGCCAGGGTTCAGGCTTCTGCGGTTCCTCTCTTCCCGGGGCTGCGTTTCTCTCCGGGCTTAGCTCCTGTTTCCTCCCCAAGGTCAGCTGTAGATGATCAGGCAAACAGCTTGCTTCTCTTCTCCTGGGGCCTTCTTTCCAACATCAAAACTGCTTCTCAAAAGACTGCTTCAACTGTCCTTTGCCTTGCCTTTTATATTCAATTCCCCACCCTCCAAGGGGTGGGGCTCAATGCCCTAAGCCTAACCTAACCATGCCTAGATTAACAGATCAGTTTACAAGCATGATTCAATTATATTTTTGGAATTCATAATTACATCAAACTGCCACAATGCTATATCAAAATAAAAATCATGCTTAATCCACACTATACTGTGTATTATTTAGTAAATATATCACACCCATAACAACACATCTCCACAAGAATAATGTTTTCTTGAATTTTCAATTCAATCTCTTGGGCCTCCTGAAATCCCCTGGTTATGAACCCCTGTACTAGAGGTTCTAGCTAGAGCAATCAGGCAAGAAAAATATATAAAAAGCATTCAAATTGGAAAGGTAGAAATGAAACATTTGCTATCCACAGATTATATGATTCTATACTTAGAAAGTCCTGAAAAATCTACAACAAAGTTGCTAGAGCTAATAAACTATTTCAGTACAGTGTCAAGATACAAGACCAATACACAAAAATCAGTGATGTTTCTATACACTAGTAATGCACTATCTGAGGAGGAAGTCAGGAGAAAAATTCCACTTACAATAACAACTCAACGAATCAACTATTTAGGAATAAAATTAACCAAGGATATAAAGCACTAGTATTCAGAAAACTAAAATGCATTGCTAAAAGAAATTTTAAAAAGACCTAAATAGTTGGAAGAACATTCCATGCCCATGGATTGGAAGACTAAATATCATTAAGATGTCAATTCTACCCAAATTGATATACAGATTCAATGCAACCCTGATAAAAAAAATTCCACCAGAATTTTTTAAACAAATGGAAAACACAATTGTCAAATTTACTTGGAAGGGTAAGAAACATCTTAAAAAGGAAAAGCAAAGTTGGATGACTCTCACTTCCAGATGTTAAATCATATCACCTAGCAACAGTTGTAAAAAAATAGCATGGTACTGACATAAAGATAGACACATAGACTAATGGAGCTGAAATGATGGTTCACAAACCAACCTTCACATCTATGGCCAAGTGATTTTTGACAACCCTGTCAAATCCATCCAGCTAGGTAAGAACAGTGTATTCAACAAATGGTGCTGGGAGAACTGTATAGTCATATCCAAAAGAAAGAAAGAGGACCCCTATGTCACACCTTATAAAAAATTAACTCAAAATGTATCAAAGACCTAAATATAGAAGCTAGAACCATAAAGCTCCTAGAAGAAAATGTAGGAAAACATCTTCAAGACCTGGTGGTAGGTGGTGAATTCTTAAACCTTACATTGAAAGCACAGGCAATGAAAGAAATCATGGATAAATAGGACCTCCTCAAACTTAAACACTTTTGTCAATCAAAAGACTTTGTCAAGATGGTGATAAGTCAGACCACTAAATGGGAGAAAATATTTGGAAACCACATACCCAATAAGTGTTTGATTTCCATCCTATATAAAGAGATCATACAACTCAACAATAAAAGAGCAAGCAATCCAATTAAAAATGGGCAAAAGACTTAAATAGACATTTCTCCAAAGAGAAAATATAAATGACCAAAAAGCACATGAAAAAAATGTTCAATATTACTAGCTATTAGGGAAATGTAAATCAAAACAACAGTGAAATATCATCTCACGCTGCATAGAATGGCCATTATTCTAAAAAAAGAAAAAAAAAACAATAATGCTGTAGACAATGTGGAGAAATAGGAACACTCTTTCACTGTTAGTGGGATGGTAAAATGGTGCAGCCTTTGCACCATTCTGTAGAAGACAGTTCAGCAGTTCTTCAGAAAGCTAAATATAGAACTGCCATATGATCCAAGAGTTCCTCTTCTAAGAATATATCCAGACAAAATGAAAATGGTGATGCAAACAGACATTGGCACACCAATGTTTATAGTGGCATTATTCACAATTGCCAAAAGATGGAAACAACCCAAGTGTCTATCAATCAATGAATGGATAAACAAGATGTGGTATATACGTACAATGGAATCCTATGCTGCAGTAAGAGGAAATGAAATTGGGGCACATATGATAACATGAATGAATCTTGAAGAAACTATGCTAAGTGAAATAAGCCAGACACAAAAGGACAAACATTGCATGATCTCACTAATATAAACTAAATATGAAGAATAAACACATGGAGTTAGAACCTAGAGTATAGGTTATAAGGAGGTAAGAGGAAGGCTGTGAAGGAGTAGTGATGCTTAATGTTTGTAGAAGTTTTAATTAACTTAACTGTAAAAGTGTGGAAATGAATAGAGTTGGTGGTAACACATTATAGTGTGTAGCACCTGGCTAATAAATGGGATTGTGACTGAAAAGGGCAGTTTTGGGATGTAAATGTCAATTGATAGAAAGCTAGAGAATAATCTAGGGACTGAATAACACGATGAACCCAGAGGCCGATGAGTATTGTAGTTAATAGTACAAATGTAAGAATGTCCTTCTGTGAACTAGAATGGATATATGTCACTATTGCAGGGTGGTGGAAATGTAGAGAAGAATGGGAAAAATACAATTAATGTAATCTATTGGCTATAGTTAATAGCAGTATTGCAATATTCTTGCATCAATGTCAAAAATGTACTGTGTTCATAATGGGGAGGGGTATGGAAAAATATGTCAAATGTATGCTATGGACCATATTTAGTGATAATAGTCTGACGATATTATCTTTTAAGCTGTAAAAAAATGTTCCACAATGATGTGGTATGTTGGTGAAGGAGTATTGTATGGGAATTCCACACATGTGCATGATTATTTTGTAAATTCACAATTTCTGTAATAAAAATATATTTTAAAAAACTATTTTCAGTGTTGATCTTGTACCCTACCTCTTTGATGAATTCATTTATTAGTTCTAGTAACTTTTTTGTGGATTTTTCAGGATTTTAGGTATATAGGATCATATTATCTGCAAATACAGAAGGTTTTACTTCTTCTTTTCCAATTTGGGTGCCTTTTATTTCTTTTTCCTGCCTAAGTGCTCTGGCATGAAGTACCAGTGCAATGTTGAACAACATTGGTGACAGTAGGCCTCCCCTGATCTTAGAGGGAAAATTTTCAGCCTTTCACCATTAAGTAGGATGTTAACTGTAGGCTCCTCATATATGCTCTTTATCATGTTGAGGAAAGTTCCTTCTATTCCTACTGTTCTAAGTGTTTTTATCAAGAAAGTGTACTATATTTTGTCAAATGTCTTTTCTGTGTCAATTGAGATTATCATGAGTGTATTAGTCAGCCAAAATGGGGTGCTGATACAAAGTACGAGAAATCTGTTGGCTTTTATAAAGGGTATTTATTTGGGGTAAAACTTACAGTTACAAAATTCAAGGTTGATTTCTCACCCAAAGTCATTTGCTACTTGTTAAAGCAAGATGGCGGGTGATGTCTGCAAGGTTTCAACCTTCCTCTTTCTCTTAAGGCTCCATGACCCAGCTTCTTTCAGTCTCAGCTGTAGGCTGGAGGGCTTGCTTCTTTCCAGCTCAGCTGCTCTGATCTCATCACGAGGTCAGCTGTAAACTATCAGGCGAATGGTTCATCTCTCTCTCCAGAGGCTTCAGGATCAAAGCTCTCGCCTCTGCTGTGTCTATCGAGCTCTCTTTCTTCTGAATATGAAATATGGAGTGTATTTCTTCCGTGTATCTACTTCTGCATCCTTGATTGTCTGTTTATATAGCCCACCAAGTGGGCAGGGACTCAACCCTGAGTTGCCCTAATGATGTGGTCAAATCAAAGCCTTAATCTTGATTTAATCAAGTAAATGTAAAACCTTTGAATTTAATATGATCAAAGGGTATCATGCCCAGAGAAACAGACCAGTTTACAAATAGAACCAATATCTTTTTTTTTTTTTCAATTCGTAAATAATCTCAAACTGCTACAATGAGTTTTTCTCTTCATTCTGTTCATGTGGTACATTACATTGATTTCTTATGTTGAAACATCCTTGCCTAGCAAGGATAAATACCAATTGGACATGGTGAATAATTTTTTTAATATGTTATTGGATTCAGCTTACTAGTATTTTGTTGAGGATTTCTGTTTCTATAGTCATAAGAATATGAGTCTGTTGTTTTTGTTACTTGTGGTATCTTTATGTGGCTTTGGTATGAGGGTGATGTTGGCCTCAAAGAATGAGTTAGGGAGTGTTCCCTACTCTTCAATTTTTGGAAGAGTTTGTGCAGAATTTGAGGTAAGTCTTCTTGGAATGTCTGGTAGAATTCCCCTGTGAAACCGTCTGGTCCTGGTCTTTTCATTGTTGGGAGGTTTTTGATTACAGATTCAATCTCTTTACTAGTAGTTGGTTTGTTGAGATCTTCTATTTCTTCTTGAATCAATGTAGGCAGTTTGTGTGTTTCTAAGAATTTGTCCATGTCATCTAGGTTATCTAATTCACTGGCATACAGTTGTTCATATTATACACTTATAGTCATTTTTATTTCAGCAAGGTTGGTAGTAATGTCCCCCTTTTCATTTCTGATTTTCATCTTTTAGCCTCCCCTTTTTTTTCTTTGTCAGTCTAGATAAAGATTTATCAATTTTGCTTATTTTTGCAAACACCAACCTTTTGTTTTCTTGATTCTCTCTATTGTTTTCTTATTTTCTATTTCCTTTATCTCCACTCTAATCTTTGCTCTTTCCTTCTTTCTGCATGCTTTGGGTTTAGCTTTCTTTATTTTTCTAGTTCTTCCAGTTATGAGTCAAGGCCTCTGATTTGAATTTTTTCTTCTTTTTATGTAAGCATTTGGAGTTATAAATTTCCCTCTCGGCACTGCTTTCACTACATCCCATTAGTTTTGATATGTTGTTTTCTCATTTTCGTTCATCTTGTGATATTTACTGCTTTCTCTTGTGATTTCTTTTTTGACCCACTGATTCTTTACTTTTTGTGCATACTTTTTTATTCTTTTTAAAGATACTTAAATTACATAAATGTTATATAAAAAATATAGGGGATTCCCATATGTCCCACTCCCTACCCCGCCCACCTTTTCCCACATTAACAACATCCTTCATTGGTGTGGTGCATTTGTTACAATTGATGAACACATTTGGAGGATTGCCACTAAGCATGGATTATAGTTTACATTGCATTTTACACTCTCTTCCACACAATTTTGTAAGTTATGACAAGATATATAATGGCCTGTATGTGTCATTGCAATGTCATTCAAGACAATTCCTAAGTCCTGAAAATGCCCCTGCATTATATCTATTTTTCTCTTTTGCTTCCCTCAGAACCTCCAGTGACCACTGCCTCCACATCAAAGATAAAAGTTCTTCAATTGCTAGAATAACAATAAGCCTATAGGAGAATAAACAGTAAGTCTATTCTAGCCCCCAATCCTAAGGATTCTGAGGTAGTGACACCCACTCCACCTCTAAGTGAGAGGGGGCTTAGATCCCATGGGGCAAATGGATGGGACTATCTTGCTTGCAGTTGCAGATCCTCTCTGTTCCTTGGGTTGGTCATTGTCCATTATCATCTCCTTGTTAGTTGTCCTGGGTGAGTCCAATGAACTGGAGAGGAGGCGTTGCAACTCTATTGGGATTTAAGTCTCTTGGACATACACCTACCAACTCTAGTATTAACTATAGGTTCAAATAGAAGGGGCAGAAGAGCCATGTGTAGGGAAACCACAACTGAGTCCAACTCACACTGGGGAGCAAAAATTCCAAAGTAGGGCCCACTGAGTTACTTTGGCTTGTATCTGGATGTCTCCAGAGCCCTCAGGAGCCCTGCTATTTGTGGCAATATTTACTTTAGCAGTCAATGAGATCCTGCTGAGATGTGCATAAGCGTTGTAACCTCTGGAATGACCTCTCAACTCACTTTGAAGTCTCTTAGCCATATAAACTCATTTGTCTTTACCCTTTCCCCCTTTTGGTCAAGGTCTTTTTCCAGTTGCATTGCTAGTTGGTACTTGGTAGTAATCCCTCAGTGCCAGGGAAGCTCATCCCTGGGAGTCATGTCCCATGCTGGGGGGAAGGTAATGCATTTATATGCTGAGTTCGGCTTAGAGAGAGGCCACATTTGAGCAACAAGGAGGCTCTCAGGAGGTAACTCTTAGCCAACCTATAATACTAGGCTAAGTTTCAATTTCAAAAGTAACCGTTCATAAGTACAGTCATCAATATCAAGTGCCTGTCAATTGTCCATCTTCCTTCACTTGTCACTGCTCCTGTACTTGGGACCATTAGAGAATATGTCAGAGCTCCCCAGTTTACATTATAGTTTACACTCTATCCTGCAGAGTTGTGTAGGTTATGACAAAATATATAAATATATAATGGCCTGTATCTGTCATTGCAATGTCATGCAGGACAATTCCAATCTTCCAAAAATGCCCCCATATCACACCTATTCTTCCCTCTCCCTCCCCTCAGAACCTCTGTTGGCCACTGCCTTTATATCAATGATAAAAATTCTTCCATTGCTAGAATAATAATACGTTTATAGTAGAATAATAATGTCTACTTTAGTCCATTGTTCATTCCCAATCTTGAGGATTTGGGGATGGTGATGCCCACTCTGCTTCTAATTAAAAGGGGATTTAGATCCCATGGGGTAGATGGGTGGAGCTATCTTCCTTGCAGTTGTAGACCTTCTCTGTTCCTTAGGATGATGTTGTCCACCAGCATCTCCTTGCTAGTTGTCCTGGGTAAGTCCCATGAACTGAAGGGTGGGTATTGCAACTCTGTTGAGATTCAGGTCTCACCTGGCACATGGGAAAACCAAAGCTTTAAGTCTCTGGGACATATATTTAACAAGTACACTGTAATTATAAGTTCAAATAAAAGGGGCAGAAGAGCCATGTGTAGGGAAACTATAAAGGAGTCTAACTCTTTACACCGGGGGGCATAAATTCCAATCAAAGACCCACTGACAGGGTACGAAATTCCTGAGCTGTCTGCCCTGCTTATAGTTTCTGGATATCTCTAGAGCCCTCAGGAGCCCCATTATTTGAGGCACTGTTTACTGTGGCAGTCAATGAGATCCTGCTGAGATATGTATACACGTAACCTCTGGAATGACTTCCCAACTCACTCGAAATCTCTTAGCTATAGAAACTTAATTGTATTTACCATTTCCCCCTTTGGTCAAGGTCTTTTTCCATATGCATTGCTAGTTTATGCTTAGTAATAATCCCTCAGAGTCAGGGAGTATCATCCCTGGGAGTCATGTCCCATGCTGGGAGGAAGGTAGTGCATTTATATGCTGAGTTTGGTTTAAAAAGAGGCCACATTTGAGCAACAAGGAGGCTTTCAGGAAGTAACTCTTAGCTGATATATAATACTAGGCTAAGTTTCAATTTCACAAGAAAAGTTTCATAAGTGCAATCATCAATATCAAAGTCCTGGCATAATGATCTATCTTCCTTCACTACTCACTGCCTTTGTACTTGGGAGATTCTTGCCATCTTATTAGAGGGTGTAGCAGAACTCCCCAGGATGATAATTCAATATTTTTTCAGTTATTGTGTGGGTGTCCATCCACCGAGACATCCACCCATGAAAACTTGAACATATTCATATGCCTTAGAGGTGTGTCCCAGGTAAACCTCTCCCCATGCATCCCCCCATCACTAATACACCACACCAGTGATCCTTCTCTGCCACAGTTGTGACCCGTCTGTGATCCAAAACCTCTCCAAAAATAAAGCCAACAAAATAACCAAATAAAATTAATAAGAAAATGAAATAATAATACTTTTTAAAATAACAAATAAAATACAATTTTTAAAAAAATTTGACATAATAAAAAATAAAAATAAAGTTCTTAAACATTGTGTCTTTCATCATTGTAGTCTTTAGTATTTCTTGTAGGTCAGGTCTCTTGTTGATTAACTCTCTCAGTTTCTGTTGATTTGTGAATATCTTAAGTCTCCCTCATTTTTGAAGGACAGTTTACCAGATAAAGAATTCCTGGCTAGCAGTTTTTTTCTTTCAGTACCATAAATATTTCATACCACTGCCTTCTCTTCTTGCTTGGTTGCTGAAATGCAAATACCATGAAATTGGTTGGCTTTTAACAATATTAATTTATTCACTTACAAGCTTACAGTTCTGAGACTGAGAGCAATGTCCAAATCAAGGCATCATCAGGCATTGCTTTCTTCCCAAAGACCAGCTGCTGGTGATCCTGGACTCCTCTGTCACAATGCAAGATACATGGCAGCATTTGTTGGTCTCACCCTTCTCTTCCAAGTTTCATTGCTTTCAGTTTCTTGCTTCTGTGGTTTTCTCTTTCTTTGTCTGAATTTCATTTTCTTATAAAGGACTCCAGTAAGAGGATTAAGAACTCCCTGATGGGGTGGGTCACATCTTAAGTTAAGTTATTACTCAACAAAAGATCCTATCTACAATGAGTCTAAACCCACACGGATGGATTAACTTTAAGAATATTCTTTTCTGGGGATACATACAGCTTCAGACCATCATACTTCACTCTCTGGACCCCAAAAATATGTGTACATCCCATATGCAAAATACATTCATTCCATCACAATATCCCAAAAGCCTTAAATCATTTCAGTAACAATCTTAAGTACAAAGTCTCATCAAAATCAGTTGTAGGTGTTGTCTAATCTGGCATACAATTCTCCTCTGGCTGTGGACCTGTGAAACGTAGAGAACAAGTTATCTGTTTCCAAATTACAATGGAGGGACAGTCAAAAGATATATGTTCCCATTTCCATAGGAAGAAATTTGAAGGAAAACAGGGGTCATGTGTCCCAAAAATTCCAAAACCCTGTAGGTTTGGAACTCCATTTGATTTCAAGATCTGAGAGTTATCTATATAATGATTCCTTGTCCTCTGTGCTTGATGGAGCAGAAGACCCATCCTTTCCAAGGGCTTGCACTGCAGTCATGCTCTCACAAAACCCTAGAGTGAATGCTCCAACATCTTCAAACATTGGGGTTTATGGCCAAACTCTTGGCTCCACCCTCATCAAGCATACGGTCCACCTTTCTCAAGCATCGGGATGGCAGCCAGTCTTTCCACAATGCTTCAGGCATCTGAGAAACTTATGATGGTAAATCTCTTCCTGAACAATGGGACAAGAGACCTGCCATCTCCAAGCTCTGGGGCATACACACTCTTTCCACATACAATGGTGGGTCTGCTCTCTTGGCTTGAGAATATGTCTTTGGTTCAGACCTCAGCTTCCATAGTTCTGCCTTTGAAGTCATTTTTCTTTCAATCTGTCACTTTTCTGTTCCTTTTAGTCCAAACTGGCAGTGGTTCCAGTCATAAAATTCTTGCAAAAAACTTGTCAGATTTGTATGTAGTACATAGGGGTCCACACCATCAGACAGTAGGACTTTCCACAGATCCATCGTGGTTGCCTGCACCTCCAATCCTGACTTACACTGAAATGACTGCCTGGTTCCATGTTCAGTTAAATCTTCGTATGGAACACTATTCTCTGGGGCCTCGCTTTCTGGAAGCTCAGAATTTTCCAAACCATCAATTTCTGGTTCCCTTGTGCCCAATAATTCAGTTCTTAGCTTACCCTTTTCTGTAACATTTTGTTATAATCTCCAAGGAGAAACCATGCTACATTTTCCACATTTATTTTGGAAATCTCCTCTGCTAAACCAAGCTCGTCACTTCCAAATTCTATCTTCCATATACTTCAGGACTCAATTTTTCCAAGCCCTCTGCCACTTTAAAACAAGGGCAGCCTTTCTTTCAGTTTGCAATGACACATTCATAATTTCTATCTAAACTTTCATCGGAAGTACCTTTAGCATCCATGTTTCTATCAACAGTCTCTTCAGAGCAATCTAAGCCTTTTCTATAAAGCCTTTCACAATGCTTCATGGCTTTACTCAGCCAGTTACAAGATGCTGTGCAGTGGTCTTCTGGCCTCTGGAGTTTCAAAATAGATGTTTCATACAGTTCCTGCTTGTTTACTAGCTGTTTTGGTGAAAAGACTGGGTCCTGGAGCTCCCTATTCTGCCATCTTCTCTGGAAGTCTCTTCCCTTACTTCTAGTGTATTTTTTAATCTACATTATTGTGTCATTCAACCCCATAAGTTCTGTTGCATTCCTTTTAAACTTTCTAATTCTTTTTGTTCACATATTACCTTCTTTATATGCTTTAATTCTATATTCACTTTTAATTTATTTCTATTCATATTTTCCTTTAGTTTCTTGAATTGATGTAGGAGATTTGACTGAATGTCTTTGACTAGTTGTTCCACTGTCTGTGTTTCCTCTGAAGTTTTAAATAGTTCCTTTGAATAACCCATCTCTTCTTGTGTCTGTTGGCCGGTGCTCATTTGTTGATGTCTAAGCATTTGATTGTTTCAGTGTACTAACTCTGAAAGTCAGTTTCTTCCTCTAAGGTTTTATTGTAGATTGGCTATGTGTTAAGGCTTTTTTTTTAGTGTTTGGTCCAATTTATACTCTACTTATAGAGCAGACCATAGTTTTTATATGTCTGGATTTTCTCAGATCTTTCTACACCTGCCTCTTGCCTTGGGCATGTACAGTAGCTTTTAAGATTACTCTATTATGTGTAATTGTTTCCCTTCCAGGAGAAGTTTTTCTTTCCTCTGTTCTTCCTCTGGAAGTCCTGGGTTGTTCTCTTTGTTTTTATTTATTTTTATTTATTTATTTTTTTTATTATGGGTAAAAATCAAAATTCTCACAATACATACAAACATTTGTAAAATGATATATAAATATATATGCATATATGTGTATTTGCTTACAAAAATGTTATTTATATATATATATATATATATATA
>JAKSZT010054565.1:5818633-5990062 GCA_026826555.1 Tolypeutes matacus | reverse complement strand
TAAAAATATTTTGCTTTCCAAAATTAAAATAAATTTTTTGGGAAGAAAAAAGATTAACTGGGGGAGCAGATGTGGTTCAAGCAGTTGAGCACCTACCTCCCACATGGGAGGTCCCAGGTTTAGTTCCTGGTACTTCCTAAAGAAAAACAAACAGACAACAAGCTAACAATGAGTGCAAACCATGAGCAAACAACAAGCAAACAGACAAGGGGGCCATCTTGGTCTGGGGCGGGGGGTAGATTAACAGTTGATTTTCAAAAGAAACCATGGGGAGCAGAAGTCAGTGAATATTGACATATTTGAAGTGCTGAAAGAAAAGAACCTGTGAACTAATAATTCTACATATAGCAGAATTATCCTCCAAAAATGAAGGATAAATTAAGACATTTCCAGATAAACAAAAACAAAGAATTCCTTGCTAGCAGATTTACCCTATAAGTCCTTCAGGCTGAAATAAAAGGATACTAAACAGCAACTCAAATCCACATGAAGAAATAAAGAGTACCAGTAAAGCTAATTGCATAGGTAAAAATAAAAGACAATATAGATGTAGATTTTGTTTGTAACTCCTTTAGTCCCTTATCTGACTTAAAAGACAACTTCAGAAAACAATAATTATAAATCTGTGTGATAGGCACAGATTTAGAAAGATGAAATTTATGATAAAACAGCACAAAGGAGGGGAGCAGAACTATATAATAACAAAACTATAAACTGTTTACCATTGGGGATTGAATCATGTACCCCATGAAAGACATGTTCAAGTCCTAATCTGCATTCTGGTGACAGTGAACCTGTTTGTAAATAGGACCTCTGAAGATATGATTTGTTAAGGTGTGGACTTATTTATGATTAGATGAAGCCAAATTGAATCAGGGTTGTCCTTATTCCATAATTGGAGTCCTTCTAAGGCAAGGGAAATTTTGACACAGTCAATCAGAAGAAACCAGAAGTCAGCAGAAGCCAGAAGAAGCAGCTATGTGACATAGGCAGAGATCCAAGCCAAGGAACCCCAACAGTTGTAGCACGTCAACATCAGAACAATACAGACTCCAAGCGAAAACATGGCCCGTGAACACATTGTTTTTGGACTTATGGCCTTCAAAACCATGAGACAATTAATTCCCATTGTTTAAACCAACCCATTGTGTGGTAGTTGTCATAACAGCCCTGGAAAATTAGGATATATACTATTTAATCTAAGTTGGTATTAATCCAAACTAGATTGTTAGAAATTGTAATCCCTGGGGCAACCACTAAGAAAATAACTCAAAACTATATAGAAAAGATATGGCAAGTGAATAATCCTACCTTACCAGCAATTACATTAATGTAAATGGATTAAGCCCTCCAATTAAAAAGTAAACATTGGCAGAATGATCAATTATATGCTGTCTATAACAAGCACAGTTTGGATTCAAATACACAAACAGGTTGAAAGTAAAAGGATGGAAAAAGATATACCATGGAAACAGTAGCTAAAAGAGAAGTAGACCGTATATACTTAAATATTAGATAAAAGTGTAGGACAAAAATTGTTGCAAGAGACAAATAACATTTTATAATGACAAAAGTGTCAGTGAACCAAGAATTTATAAAAATTATAAACATACACGCACTTAACAACAGAGCCTCAACATTCATGAAGAAAAGACTGGCAGAATTGAAGGGAGAAATATACAATTCAACAATAATAGTTGTTCACAGTGGCATTCCCATTGTTCTTGGCCCATAGTAAGGCCAAAATGTTGATGCTTAACATTTTGTTTTCTATGCTTGCCCTAAAATAAGGAGTTACAAGTGTTACAAGTTCAAACAGTCACAGAGGCCCATCCTGAGGTGAATAATAGAGTGTGGTATGGTGTGGTCAGCAGTAATCTAGTTAGCTCACACTACCCAGTTCCACTGATGGTGGTTACCTAGGGATCTAGACCTAAGGTAATCCCTCTCTGTCTTAAGATAAACTGAATGTCTGGATATTTTATATGAAATATAATAAATTTTAAATGCTCACAAATGATCCAATTTGTTTTATAAACACCTTTATTGAGATATAATTTACATTCTATATCATTTACCTGTTTAAAGTGTACAATATAGAATTGGACAACCATCACCATTCCTTTGTTATGCTGTGCATGACTTGTGGCAATTCATCCAGTTGAGGCTTATTCTCCTTCACTGGATTGTGAGCTCCTTCTGGTCCAGGGCTCTTTTTTCTTCTTGACTGTCTCTATCATCAGACTTGAGACACAGAGGTATGTGATCCATGTCTGATAATGGAATAAACTCAGATCATTCCTCCATCTGAAATATCCTTCACTGCCTTGTCATCTCATATTTAACAGTTGCTACTCTTCTCCCCTCCTAATCCAAGCAGCATTGATTAGTCCACTACTTTGTTCATGTGACACATAGTTCTCATGTGTGTCTGACTCCCCCATGATATTTCAGTTTCTCAGGGACAAGCTCTTACACATATAGTTTAACACTTTGTCCAATGCAATAAATGATTGAGCTATAATTTCCAGGCACTCAAGTGTACCTATTTAAGTACACAGTTTGATGAATTTTAACAAATATTCACCTGTGGGTTGCATCCAGTAACCACAAATGCAAGCAAGATATAAAGCAGCCCCATCACCCCTGGAAAGGTCCCTCTTGCTTTTTCCCAATCAATACCTTCATCCCCACCTAAAGCAATCACTGATCTCTTCCTAATATCATAGCTGAGTTTTGTCTGTTGGAGACCTTCATATAAGTAGAACGATGCAGTACACACTAATTTGTGTCTGCCTTTATTTGCTCGGCATAATATCTGTGAGGTTCATCTGTGTAGCTGGGTCTATCAGTAATTCACTCCTTTTGCCCCATTCCCAGCACAGTGTTTGCTGAATTTGATAGATTCCAATTGCTATGAGATGATTATATCAAATTGTGCATTATTCATTAAAAAAGATGCTTTGTCACTTATCACCAGAATTTTGAGGAGAAGTAAGGGAGAAAGGTGCCAACCCAAATCCTGCAAGTCTGCACCTTCCTTACAAAGTCAGAAGTTCAGGAAGAAAAGGAGATGGGATGAGGGAAGCCTGAAGGAAAAACACAAACAGCTAGTGTCTGAATTGGAGGTGAAGTGGTATTTCTAGCTCAAACTGGAAGAAACTAAAAAAAAAAAAATTCTGGCTTAAACCAAGTTATTCACTATTGGTAATTTCATTAAACGCTTTTCTAGGTAAACTTCACATTTAAGAGTTCATTTAATTCTAATATAACTAAACTAATAAAAACCAAATTTACAGTGTAAAGGGTTTTGCATTAATTTATAATTCTAGAAATTATGCAACATAATTTTTAATGAAGTTAAAAGGGAATCTCCATTTTTCTCAATAAACCTTTGTTAAATAAATGAATGACATCATAATCTCTTTGCAGTTTCTTGTATTTTTGCAATTTCTCAAATTTAAGTTAAATAAATGGTAGATGAATGAATGAATGACTGAATGAATGAATGAAACCAAAAACATTTACATTTAGACTGTGCAAGATGGACCTCACCTCCTTGAACCTGCTTCCTTTCCCCCAAGAGGAGACCCAACCTTACTGAATGGGATCCTTCTCCTCCACCACCTCCTCTTTTTGCTTCAATCAAGTGTCATTCTACTTTCCAAACTCAGTGTGTGCACTGAGTTTGGAATCCCCCTCTATCTACTGTTTTACAATCATGCCTTTTTTAAGTAAAAATCTCCCTGGAACACACATCCAAATGTCACATTTCAAAACATGTTGTGAGCTAAAGAGTCCCAGTTATAAACTTCAAAGCTAGGATTTGTAATTGGGATTCTGACTGACAGCCCCTTAATTACAGTCTTTAAATATACATAATCACTTACCAAAGCCAGGCTTTTAGAAGAAAACTCCTCCTTAACTGGTTGAAAACATGAACAGTGGGGTATAATTCCCTAAGCTGCAAGGAGCTACAGATTGAGAGAATGAGAGAGAAACCCTAATAATCCTCTAGGATGAATATTTAGTCTTTGCAGAAGCTACCAAAACCAAAAGAGATGGGATAGCTTGTTCAAGGAGAAACAAATATTGTTTGTGCTCCAAATGGGCACACACAGTTTATTTGCTAGTGTTTGGAATGGTTTGAATATAGTGCTATCAGAGAAATAACAGGTTTATATGCACAGGCTGATGACTGGGAGACTACTCAAAGCTGGGTGGCCTGAAACAGACTCCAATTACCTTGACATTGATAGAGACGATAGAAAGCATCATTGCCCCAGTATGTCTCAAACCCACCCCTTCTCTTTGCTGCCTTCAGCAGCAAGTTGTGCCATATTTTAGTTGGTGTCATAAGCACAGGTCCCTTCTGCTCTGTCAAAGTCCCAGAATATTCTACGGTATTTGGTTTGGCAGCTGTGTGCCATGTTGAGATAGGAGATCACATTTCTTTATTCTCACATTGCATTCGGCCAGCAAGAATGTCAAGTTGGTATTTTGACACCATAACCCCATTTTATATGGAAAGAATTATTCTGAGGTGTAGTTTGGTGACAAATTGGACAAGAAATTTTGGGCAAAACCACCAAAACAACCATATTGGAGTGGATTTAAGTCCAGCTTCTGCCAGTTGACAGCTATGTGGCTTTGACCTTGGGCTAAGGTTGCTAGATAAAATACAGGATCCCCAGTTAAATTTTAATTTCAGATAAACAAATACTTTTTATATATGAGACATACTTATACTAAAAAATTATTCATTGTTTATCTGAAATTCAAATTTAACTGGGTGTCATATATTTTATTTGCAAATCTGGCAACTCTACCTTTGGCAAATGTCTCCCCTTTACTGAGCCTCCTTTTCCTGCTTTGTCTCCAGTTGGGTAGCATTGCCAGTTTCAATGGGTGATTGTGAGGGCCACCTGATATTATGTTGGGCCAGAACAGAGTTCTTATATTGTTTACTGTAAGTAATGATTATAATAACAAATTGATCTCTTAATTATTCTTCCCCTTCCTTACCACATTTGTCTGCCTTTTAGATACTTCTACATGGTAGACTCTTCATAAAGGCCAATGTATGCTTCTCTCATGGTGGCCCCAGAAATCATAAGACCCTCAGGGTCAGAGGTAGAAAAGGAAGACAGCATTTAGGGGTGGCAATTTCACCTCCACAATTTCAAGGTTTGATAGTACTTTCCCCCTACATCACATTCCCCTTTTCTCTGTCAAACTGTATCCTTTTATTTCTGTCTCCCAACCAGAGGTATAACTAGGGCATGCCTGGTGTATCTCTAATCTAACCTCCTTGCTTTTGAAAGGGCTGGCAAGGTAAGTATTGCCAACTTGAAAAATCAATTCAGAAGTAGAAATATGCAATGCGCTTCTTCAGTCCACTCATTCCATACTTTCACCAGTCGTCAAATACACACTTCAGAACAGCCCTGGCCACATTTGTATGCCAGCCGCTGCATTCAACATAACGTCTAACTGCATATGTGCATCAATAATCTTTTATTATGTCATAATGCATTTTAGTATGTGGATGGTTATTATCTTTTAGAGCTCCCCATTTAGATTTATGGAGCAAAAGAGAAAAGTTTTTTAAAACTGTAATCTAATTAATCTGAGTGCATTTGTATGCCTATTAAAATTCACCTGTCCAGGATTTTCCATTTATCATGATTATGAAGGAACAGCCATCCTGAGAAAGGGGATGCCTCTTCATTTAATACAAAATGATGATTTATTATCTGGAGTGCTTTTAGTAATGGTTTAGATCTAATGGACAATTCTGTGTGACAATCCTCCACGGATACTATAAAATCAGACATGTTGTCCTTTCATGTAGAACACTTCTAGGCAATGCCTGGGAGACACTACTCGTGGATCATCAATACGATGGTCCTGCCATACTCTCTATTTGAAGCTACCACCAGGGGAGGGGAGACCACCCTTTAGATAGCCAGCAGGTAGGCAATCTCCCCTCTGATCAGAGGCTACAAGTCCACTGGCCCTGGGGACAGCAGCCTGAGTCCCTCCATGGAGTGTGGCATTACTGAGCATGGCTTTTCTGGGGCCACCAATGCCCTGTGGGTGGAACCCCTGCCCTGGGAATGATGTGCTCCTCTCTATGAGAAAAAGCAGCAGGAATTTGCCTTGGGGCATCCTCCCATCCCAAGCCTAGGGAGCAACTTTTCTATTCACCTCATTCCTAAGGACAGTACTGCCCATCTGTGAGTTCTGCAGAACCCATTCCTGGAAAACAAGACACTGATACTGGCCTGAGACAACCTACTGAGACAAGCTAGAGGAGGGAGAGCAGGACAGAAGTCACCAGGGACCTGGAGAGACCCAGAGATGAGAGGGCTGACCACAAAGGTGCACTCGTTCTCTACCCAGAGCATTTAGCAAATCAGCCTCCTGCCTACAAACAGAGCAGGGTCAGAGAGTCCCATGGGACCAGACTGGAGCTGGCTACCTGCCTGGCATTTGGGGGCGGGGGCCCTCATCACCCTTCCAAGGCTGCCCATTCTTCCCTGGGTGGCTACAAGACTCCATCCTCAGGAGCTACAGTTGTGAGGAGTTTGAGCACTGTTCCCACAACCCACCCCCACTGAGTTCACTGTGGCTGGGATCCCAGAGAAGGCAGGGCTGCCTCCCAACCCCAGAAGCACAGACTGGCTCACCAGGAGGGTCAGGAAAGGGGGAACATCTGCTTCAATTGTGACCCCCAAAGGATGCTCACAGAGGACCAAGCCCGCAACTCCCAAACTATGTTGAGAGGTTTCTAAAAGAAGGTGAAACCTCTATTGGGGCCTGAGATAATTTGAGGTTCTAATGGAGATGAAGCTAGGCAATAAAAGGACTTTAAATAACAGGGATCATCAAAAGAAGAGAAGGAAAGTTGCTTCCTTTTCAAATCCCATACAGTTCTTCTATTTGCACCAAAGAGAAAGTCTCAGCTGGGTGCTAATGCATCTTTAGCACTTCCTCAGCACTTGCCAACCTCTCCTTGAGAAAGAGAAACAGACAGAGACAAAAAGACAGAGAGAGAGAGAGAGAGAGAGACAGAAATTAAAAACCTAAAGAAAAATATTAAGTAAATAATTGTGCAGATAGTACACAGATGTAGTAAATCCTGAAAGTGGAATGCAAGGTCTGAAGTTTAGGAAATATCAGCCTGGTGAAAAACCATATTTTCTGACCCTGGAACTTTCCTTCAGAAATCTGAACAGAGTCAGGAAGCTCTGGTGAGGGGTGTGAAGGTAGACAACAGGGAGAAAGAGATAATAGAATCTGTTAGAGAGCCACTGCCACTAAGCTATTGCTGGGGGTGGGGCAGGGGGGCACAATAGAGGGGGTTCCCAATATTTAACTCATTTTCAAATAATCCCAGTTATGGATACAGAAATTATACCTGGCCATACAGCCCATTTTCTGTACCTGTGATGGGTCTGGTGAAATAATGAGAGATGCTAGATATATGCTTCTGCTTGTCCCTGGAAATGACCTTCACATGCTCCCACAGTGCCCAGGTACAGGGACTGCAGTAATCAGATCAGCCCAGAAACAGAGCATGCTGCAGGGGTAGAGAGGTACATCCAGAAGTCCCCCAGGTACCAATAGTCAGGATCCATCTGTACCTACTGAAGAGCAAGACAATGAAAAAAAAGCCAAGCAGCTGGAGCACTTCATTCTCCAAGCCAGTTAGAGAAGACCCAGAGAAGGAAGGAGGTACCAGAGTGTAGGTGAAAACTTGCCCTCTCCTGGGGTCACATGGCCTGACCCACCTGCAGCCAAGCAATGCATGAATAGTGCCCACATCAGGGACTGGCAATCTCCCCACTCCAGTCTCCTCCCTGGCCCCATTCCCTTAACTCTCTCCATCATCATGCTCAAACCCTCATAGTGGACCTTCCCAACACAGCGCAGTGTGCTGGGGCCTTGGGGCTGTTGGACTGCAATGAAAGAGACAAAACCTCTGCCCTGGAAAGCCTAAAATATGACTTCATTGGTGCAGCATGCAGCCCACAAATGTTCTGTGTTTAGCAAATACAGCATCCTCTTTCTTTACAATTGAAACAGGTGAGCTTGCCTCCCTAGTTCATCCAGGCCCCATTCTTCCCTGCAGTCCCAATCCTGGCTCACTGGACTCAGTATCACTATCTGACTGGTCCCACAGGCTTCTGAGCTGGTCTCTGATGCTAAGTGCCAGACACCACACCCAGTGCAAAGCACATTATACCTGGCCCTGCACTCAAGGGGTCACAGGTCTGGAAGTCGGGTGGAGGGAGTCTTGTGCAAGGAGACTGGGTCACATATAGCCAACTCTAGCACAGGAAAGAACAAATAGCCCCTACTCCAGGGACACACTCCATGTGCCATGAAAAGGCAGAGGAAGGAGCCATGGAATCTGTTGGCTTCACGGAGGAGGAGATATCAGAAATGAGCCCTGAAGAATGAGCTAGTGCCTGTTCATTAGCCATCATGACAGACTGTGCATCCAAGCAAAGCATGTTTGGTGCTTAGTGAGGTCATTGTCAGAAATCAGCATACAATGATTTCACAGGACAAGAGACTTGGGGTGGGTTCCCCAGGAGCACAGCCAAAGACAAGAATTCCTGAGCAAGTAATTTATTTGGATGTGATCCCCGAAACTACAGTTAACGGAATGGAGAGTGAGAAAGGCAAGAGAAGGAAGCCAACAGAGGGTGCATTAGTGAGCAGGTGACTGTTGTGGACAACCAGAGCCCAATCCTGTTGGGGACCTCTAAGAGACTGAGTGGAACATTCCTCAAAACCTTTTACCCCAGGGGCAAAGAAGCTCGGGCATTTATCCACAAACTCCTCTTGGCACTGGTCAAAGGCTGCTCTTAGAGGTATTGCACACAGGCAGCAAAGCAGGTTCCTGTAGCCTGAGAAAGGCGTTAGGAACCAGGATGAGTGTGTGAATGTCAAAGGGGATAGAGGAGGGGCAATGACAGCATCGACTTCCACAGGGAAGAAGATGTATGAACTGGGGTAGTCAGGGGAGTCCCTTTGAATGACGCAGAATGGACAGGACTTAGCTCACTGTGTTGTGGCCACTGGTGGGGGTGGAGTGGGGAAAAAGCATATTGCTTGTGTCTGGTAAGAAGAATCCCCACCTAGAGCCAGAAGAAGTGCTTTTGCATTCCCCAAAAGCTTCTGTGGACAAAGGGATGGCAACATAGTGGTTGAATGTCAAGCCCTGCAACTGGTTGACCAGTAAGATTGGGTGGCCCTGGGTGGGAAGTGGGAGGGGGGATGAAGGGGAAATTCTTGTCTACTAACAGCATATCTATTCCTGCCTGCTTCTCATAATTCTAGGATCCTGGAGCTGCAAAGGAAGACAGCCAGGAAAATGTGGCATGCATGTGAAACATATTTCAGAGTAGCATGTAAACAAAGGCAGATAATAAGCAAGGAGCCGACTGGCCTCATGCCTTCAGCAGGGCTACAGACACAAGGAAGAAGCCAAGCTTAGGGAGGTATCTATGGCAATGATCCCCCAAGACTTTCCAGGCTCACCCATCCCAACAAAGTGAATCATTTGATTAAAGTCCAGGTCTGATTCATTTTAGAATTCACCAATTCACAAAAACACCTAACATTTAACAGGTGCTTAGTATATGTTTATCAAAAATTTCTTTTAAAAAATGTTTAACATTCAATATAACCGGTTATTTGACCTTTGTAAGCCAACTAAAATGTTTTAGTTTCTTTAGCTGCTAAAGCAAATACCATGTAATAGGTTGGCTTTAAACAATGGGAATATAATGACTCATGATTTTGTGGCCAGGGAAGTCCAAATCAAGTCCACCAAAACTGGTGTTGTGGGGCCGGTTGCAGTGATCCTTGGTCCTGTGCTCTTCGGTCTCATGGTAAATGCACATGGAACTCTCTCCTGTCCTCTCCTTTCTCTTCCAGGTTCCGTTGACATTCAGCTTCTTGCTTCCCATGGCTTTCTCTGTGTGTGTGTCTGAATTTCATTCTGCTTATAAAATACCCAGTAATGGGGTTAAGACCCATTCTTCTTGAGTTGGACCACACCTTAACTGAAGTAGTCTCATCAAAAGATCCTACTTACAAGGAGTTCACATCCACAGGAATAGATTAAGTTTAAGAACATGTTCTTATGGCACATAAACAGACCAAAGATTTAAGTCTCTGGGACACATATTTTAAAAGTATAGTGCTAATTATAGGTTTAAATAACAGGAGCAGAAAAGCCATGTGTAAGGAAGCTAGCCTCCTCTCGATTAGAAACAGAGTAGGCATCACCATCCCCAAATCCTCAAGATTGGGGAATGAGCAATGGACTAAAGTAGACTTATTATTGCTCTATTATAGACTTACTATTATTCTAGCAATGGGAGAACTTTTATCATTGATATAAAGACAGTGGCCACCAGAGGTTCTGAGGGGAGGGAGAGGGAAGAATAGGTGTAATATGGGGACATTTTGGGGACATTGGAATTGTCCTGCATGACATTGCAATGACTTATATAGCCATTATATAATTTTGTCATAACCTGCAAATTTGTATGGGTCAGAGTGTAAACTATAATGTAAACTGTAGTCCATGGTTAGTAGAAATGCTTCAACATGGGTTCATCAATTGTAACAAATGTACAACACTAATGAAGGATGTTGTTAATGTGGAAAAGTGTGGGAAATGGAGGGAGTGGGGCATATGGGAATCCCTTATATTTTTATGTAACATTTATGTAGTCTAAAGCTTCTTCAAAAATTTTTTTTTAAAAAAAGAACATGTTTTTCTGGGGTACATAACTCTGAACCACAATATAAGACAACAATTTAACTAAGTTCAACCCTTTAATTTTTTTTGAGCTTTATTTTCAATGCTTTGGCAAAGGACAGGCATGAAGTTGTGAGGAAATACTTCATAACCTCAGGAATGACAGATTGACTAAAGTTAGACTCTTTGTACTTGCATCTTTAAGAGTTCACATCACTAATATGAAATCCAAACATACTTGTGGAAATTCAGCACATTTTCTGATAGGCATAAGTATCTTCAGTTAAGGCAGTAAAAAAAGGATGCAAATTGAGTTTTAAACAGTTATTCTGGGAAGCGGCTATGGCTCAATCAGTAGGGCTCCCGTTTGCTGTGTGGGGGTCCCCGGGTTCGGTTCCCGGGGCCTCCTGGTGAGGGCAGGCCCGCCTGCACGGCGTGGTTGGCTGACCCAGCAAGCACAAGCAGCAAGGGGGGGGGGATAAATGAATAAATAAATAAAATCTTTAAAAATAAAATAAAATAAAATAAATAAACAGTTATTCTTCCTGCTCTTTAGCATGGAGACTTAGATGAACAGTAAATATTTGTGGCCTTAAATTGAGCAGAGATACAGCTATATCTCAAATGCTTTGCTGACACTCACCAAGGAGTCATGAGCTCCTCAGTAAAGGGACCCTCTCCTTACAGAACATGGATCTGGGTTGAGTGATGGAGACTCAATCTTCCCCATTCTGCTCCAGCTTTAGAGAGATGCTAGTAGGATTGATGCAAATTTTGCCAAGGGAAGGTCTTGGGAAAGTCAAACACCATCATTATTAATTCCCTGCTGTTTAGCTGGGATGGAAGCCACTGGTACGCCGATGAAAAAGGCTTGACTCCAAGTCAATAAACACCCATCCTTTGGGCAGATGTCATGCCAGCTCCGGCTGTTAACTGATGGCCCCTCGCTGTGATAGCGGGCACAGCATGGGAGGCAAGGTGGTGTGGGCAGCCCAGAGTCTTCCACCTCGGCACAACAAGCAGTCTGGAACCTTGGCCACGTTTTTAAATTCATCTCTTTTGAACCGATGCAAACAGCTTAATGAAGCAATATTTATGGAACTGATACCATTGGGGAGATGGCTGCTCCTTTTCTCCATCTTCTATTTTTAATATTTGATCTGGCAAACATACTATTAAAGGAATATTTCAAATCTGGTTACTCTTCTGTTTGACTGTGTGTGTTATTCATGTGCGCTAGGTGCCAGGGGAAATTATCTGACCAGTTTGGGAGCTTTATTATGTCATTCTTTCAAACAGCCCTTTGCTCTGAGTATAATTACCATTCCCATGCAGGACTGTTAGCTCCCAGATTGCCCTAGGCCACCTCACCTTAATTATGGTAGTCTCTTCTTTTCTTCCTAGCCTCACCCTAGAGCAGGGGTTCTTAACCTTTTTTGGTCCATGGACCCCTTTGCCAGTCAGGTGAAAACCACGGACTCCTTACTAAGTCCACACTATACTGTGTATTATTTAATAAATATATCACACCCGCACCAACACATCCCCACAAGAATAATGTTTTTGTGAATTTCAATTCAAGTTCATAGACCCCTTGTTAAGAATCTCTACTCTAGACCCATTCTGGATTATTTTCCAGGGGATCAGGAACTTTCTTTCCAAGAAATGGACTCTCTAGATATCTGTAAAGTTGTTTTTTGTTGTTATATCCTTTTGTTTCATCCCCAAGTTGTTTACCAAGCTGCCATTTTCTTTGTGAGGCACAGATGGAAAATGTACCCTGGGATATGAGACCTTGGCCCAGTTGTAAGCATGGCACTCAGTTTGCCTGGGAAAAAGAATTACCTGCTTCAAGGTAATACAGTAGAGCACCTGGGGGCGCTACTTCATGGGGAGTAGAGGAGACATTCAGATTCCAATAAAAGAGGTAATTCCTAAGGCCCTGAGCACAAGGCAAGGACAAGATGCAGCTCAGAAAAGATGGAGAGAAAACCACACTTTTGTCTCAGGCTGATCTTCTTGGTAGAAAGGCTAAATTCTGAAGGAGAGCACCAGCCAACAAAGAGACAATTTGCAAAAGTGAAAGGTGTTTTTTTGCTTATGTTTGTTTGTTTCTGTAAACTCCTGGCAGTCAAGGAAATTTCAATTCCTGGCTCTCAAGGAAGTTGCAGTCATATCACTAGCTGGATATAAACATAGGAAAGAGAATTTTATATCTGGTGAGACTGTCTTTCAAGAAGGAGGGAGAGATTAAAATATTCCCAGATTAAAAAAAAAAAAGCTGAGGGAGTTCCTCACCATAAGATCTGTCCTAAAAGCAATGCTTGTAGTTCTTCAAACTGAAAGGAAAGGAGACTAGATAGTGGATTGAAGCAACTTAAAGAAATAAAGATCTCTGGTAAAGGTAGCCATATGGACAATTATAAATGCCAGTAATATTGTATTTTATTTTTTGCATGTAATTTCATTTTTAAACTCCTTATAGGTTCTAAAACACCAACATTAATGATAAATTTATACTGGATATACTATGTATAAAGACATAATTAGTAAGCAAGTTCAACAAAAAGGTTAGGGGAAGGAGAGATATAGGAACACTGTTTTTCTATGTTATTGAAGTTAAGTTGGTATCAAATCAAGCCCCATGGTAATTTCAAAGAAAATATCTGAAAAAAATATACAAAAGAAAATGAGAAGGAACTCAAAATGGTACAATAAAAAAATCAAATAAATATGGAAGTAGACATTAATGGAAGAATTGAGAGACAAATAAGGTATAAGACTTACAAAGATCAAAAAGCAAAATGGCAGAAGAAAATCCTGAAAATCAGTAGGTACTTTAATGTAATGGTTTAAACTCTCCAGTCAAAAGGCTGAGATTGGCAGAAAGGATATAAAAAAGTATTATCCAAGTATATGCTGTTAACAAGAGATTCACTTTAAATTCAAAGATACAAGTAGGTTGAAAGTGAAAGAATGGGGGGAAATTCTACGCAAACTATAG
This sequence comes from Tolypeutes matacus, assembly GCA_026826555.1. Lineage (NCBI taxonomy): Eukaryota > Metazoa > Chordata > Mammalia > Cingulata > Chlamyphoridae > Tolypeutes > Tolypeutes matacus. The sequence continues at coordinate 5,976,272 of JAKSZT010054565.1, read as the reverse complement.
TGTTAAAGAAACCTGGGATAGCTATACTAATTCAGTACAACAGACCTTAAATCAAAAACTGTTAAAGAGGAAAGAAGGACACTATAGTCTGTTTAAGAGGTCAATTCAACAAGAATACATAACAATTATAAATATATATGCACTTAACAGTAAAGCCCCAAAGTATATGATGCAAATACTAAGAAATTTGAAGGGAGAAATAGACAGTTTTACATTAATAGTAGGAGACAACAACATATCACTTTCAATAGTGGATAAGACATTTAGATAGATGATCAATAAGGAAATAGAAGACTTGAATAATACCATAGATCAACTAGACCTAATATATATATATAGAACACTTCACCAACAAAAGCAGAATAAACATTGATCTGTAGTGCACATAGAACATTCACATTCTCCAAGATAGACTTCATGTTAGTCACAATACAAGCCTCAATAAATTTTAAAATGTTTAAATCATACAACGTATTTTCTCCAACCACAATGGAATGAAGTTAAAAGTCAATAACGGGGAAATCAGGAAAACTCACAAATATGTGGAAATTGAACAACACATACTTAAACAACCAATAGCTCAAAGAAGAAATCACAACACAAATTAGAAAATATCTTGAGGTGAATGGAATTAAAAACACAATGTACCAAAACTTAAGGGATGCATCAAAAAGAGTGCTGAGCAGAGAATTTAAAGCTCTAAATGCTTACATTAAAAAAGAAGAAAGATCTCAAATCAGAGAATTTAACTTGCAACTGAAAGAACTAGAAAAAGAAGAGTAAATTAAACCCAAAGCAAGCAAAAGGAAGGAAATAACAAAGATCAAAGCAGAGATAAATGAAATAGAGGTTAAATTATTTTTAAAAAATGGAGAGAACCAATTAAACCAAAAGTTGGCTCTTTGGAAAGATCAATCAAATCCGCAAAGCTTTAGCTGGTTGACAAAGAAAGAGAGAAAGAGCATGCAAATAACTAAAATCAGAAATGAAAGGAGATAACCCCACAGAAATAAAAAAGATTATAGGAGAATACTACAATCTAACAATCTAACTAACAATTGCACACTAACAAATTAGATAACCTAGATGAAATGGATAAATTCCTGGAAACATACAAACTACCTATACTGACTCAAGAAGAAATAGAAGATCTCAGCAGACCACCACAAGTACACAGATTGAATCAGTAATCAAAAACCTCCCAACAAAGCAATGCCTAGGACTGGATGGTTTCACTGGTGAGTTCTACTAAATGTTCCAAGAAGCATTAACACCAACGCTGCTCAAACTCTCCCAAAAAATTGAAGAGGAGAGAATACATTGTAACGCAGTAAATGAGGTCAGCAGAACCCGAATAGCAAAGCCAAATAAAAATACCACAAGAAAAAAAATTACAGACAAATATCCCATATCAATATAGATACAAAAATCCTCAGCAAAATATTAGCAAACCAAATCCAACAGCACATTAAAGGAATTAAAAACCATGATCAAGTGCCCAGCTATGCAAGAGCAGTCCAACATAAGAAAATTAATTAATGTAGAACACCACAATAATAAAATGAAGAAGAAGAAAAAAAACACACGATCATCTCAATTGATGCAGAAAAGACATTTGACAAAATCCAGCACCCTATCCTAGTAAAAACACTCAGGAAACTAGGAATAGAAGGAAACATGTTCAATATGATAAAGGGCATATATGAAAAACCCATAGCTTAACGTATACTCAATTGGTAAAAGAATAAAAGCCCTCTTCCCAAGATGAAGAATGAGACAAGGATACCCGTTGTCACCACTGTTATTCAACAGTGTACTAGAAGTTCTAGCCAGAGCAATTAGGCAAGAAAAAGAAATAAAATGCATCCAAATTGGAAAGGAAGAAGTAAAACCTTCCCTATTTGCAGATGGCATGACCCTATATATAGAAAAAACTGAAAACACACACATACACACACAAAAGCTACTAGAGCTATCAAATATAAGCTATGAACTATAAATATTAGTAATATTATGACCTGTGTGGTATGCATGATTGTTTTGTTAACTCACAATTTATAAAATAAAAATAAATTTAAAAATAAAAATAATAAAAATTAAAGAAATAAAAATAAATAAATATTTAAATAAATATTAATAGAGCTAAATACAAATTCAGCTAAGTGGTAGTGTACAATATCAACATGCAAAAATTAGTAGTGTTTTTATATACTAGCACTACAAGTAGTGCTTCTGTATAAAGAGGAATTCAAGAAAAAATTCTATTTAAGATAGCAACTAAAAGAATCAAATATCTAGGAATAAATATAACCAAGGACTGAGAGGATGTGTATACAGAAAACTACAAAACACTGAAGAAAGAAATCAAAGAAGACCCAGATAGATTATTACCAAGCACCAACTAGCAATGCATCTGGAAGAAGACCTTGACCAAAAGGGGGAAATGGTAAATATAAATGAGTTTTTATGGCTAAGAGATTTCAAAGTGAGTCAGGAGGTCATTCCAGAAGTTACGCTTATGTGCGTCCCAGCAGGATCTCATTCACTGCCACAGCAAACAGTGCCTCAAATAGCAGGGCTCCTGAGGGCTCTGGAGACATCCAAACACAATAAGCAGGGCAGACAGCTCAGGAATTCGGCACCCTGTCAGTGGGCCTTACTTTGGAATTTATGCCCTCCAGTATAACAGAGTTAGACTCAGTTATAGTTCCCCTACACATGGTTCCTCTGACCCTTTTATTTGAACCTATAATTAGCACTGTACTTGTTAAATGTATGTTGCAGAGACTTAAATTTTTGGTCCATCCATGTGCCAGTTGAGCCCTGAATGTCAGCAGAGTTGCAATACCAACTTTCCAGTTCACTAGGAATTATATATTTTGTCATAACCTACAAATTTGTACAGGAAAGAGTGTAAACTAAAATGTAAGCTATTGTCGACAGTAGCAATGCTTCAATATGGGTTCATCAATTGTAATAAATGTACAACACTTTTGTGATTGTTGAAGAATGTTGTTAATGTGAGAAAGTGGGGGGGGGGCATATGGGAATCCCCCATATTTTTTATGTAACATTTATGTTACCTAAAGCTTCTTTAAAAATAAAGTGTTTTTTTTTTTAAAAAAGACATTCTGTGTTCATGATAGCTGGAAAATGTGCTTAATAAAAACTTCTTCACTTAAGCAGCTCTGAAAACTCTAATACACTAATTGAGCTGGTTTTCTATTAATCTAATTTTAGAAGTTTACTCTTTGTGCTTAGTTCCCTGAAGGATATTAACAAGACCTTCTCAGTTTTGCTTACAGAAGTAAGATAACATCTCAAAGCAAAACCAGACAGAATGGTGTCAGGAGCACCTTATGACCCAGGAAATCTGTAGCTTTTCTCAGAAACAAAAACTTTGATATCCTTGAGCAGTTGGATGAGAAAGGAGTCATGAACATCTTGCTAAACTGTGGTGAATTAGCCACTAAAAACAAAAACAAAGTCGAACATGCTTGAGACAACATAGGACTGAGAAATTGCATGTACCCTCCTCACAAGACCCCTAGCATCACTTGCTTTCCTTCTCCCATAGTCCTCTCCTTTGCCTATGAAAACCCTAACTCCCATTCTCACTTGGAACTGGGTTTGGAAAGATTCCCCAGTTCCTTGACTGTGCACTTGCACTAAATCACTGAGAGAAATGTTTCTCCTTTGTGGTCCCGGATTGGGCAGGCCCTTCTATTGAAAATAGTAGTGCTTATGGTAACATTCATGGATTGGAAGCCTAAATATTGTTCAAATGTCAATTCAACCCACAGCAATTTACAGATTCAACACAATGACAATAAAAATTCCAACATTCTTTACCGTAATGGAAAAACCAATCATCAAATTCATATGGAAGGATAAGGCCCTGATTAGCCAAAACCCTCTTGAAAAAGAATAAAGTTGGAGGCCTCACACTTCCCCATTTTAAAACTTATTACAAAGCTATAGTAATTGAAATAGCATGGTCCTGGCATAGGGACAGACATAGAGACCAAAGGGGTTCAGAAATAAACCCTCACATGTATTGCTGATTGAATTTTTTTTCCACTTTCTAGGATATTTTATTATTACTACTTCTCTTTAGATAAAATGAGAAGCTGGTTTTAGAACTTCATTTTTGTAGGGAAAAATTACATTTAAATACACTTAGAAAAAAATACTGTGCAAATTTATGATTTTCTTGCTAAAAAAAATTTTTTATGCTTTGCCTTGCCTTTATTTTTTTTTCCACTGTACCTAGCTGTGCTTTTTTTTTTATATATATAAGATACTTAGAGTACATAAATGTTATACAAAAAATATAGGGATTCCCATACGCCCCACTCCCCACACCTCCCATACCCTCTCACATAAACATCCTTCATTAGTGTGGCACATTCATTGCAATTGATAAACGCATCCTGGGGCTTTGCCATTAAGCATGGACCATAGTTCACATTGTAGTCTACACTCTCTTCCTCACAGCTGATATAATGATGATATAACGTCACTCAGGACAATTCCCAAGTTCCAAAAAAGCCCCCCGTATTACAACTGCTATTCCCTCTCCCTGCCCCCAGAGCCTCCAGTGGCCACTGGCCTCACATCAGTGTTGTAATTTCTTTCATTGCCAGAATCACAATATGTCTATAGTAGAATACCAGTATGTCCACTCTAGTCCACAGCTCTTTCCCCAATCCCGAGGATTCTGGGATGATGAAGTCCATTCCACCACCAATTGAGACAGGGCTTATATCCCACGGGAAGATGGATGGGACTATTCCTGCCTGCAGGTGCAGACCCTCTCCGTTCCCTGGGACAGCCATTGTCCATCATCTTCTCCCCGCCAGTTGTCCTGGGTGAGTCCAATGAGCTGTAGAATAGATGTTGCAACTCCACCAAGGTTCCAGGCCCAGTTGGCACATGGCCAGCCCAAAGACTCAAGTCTCTGGACATACATCTACAAACTCCAGCACCAAGTATATGTTTAAATAGAAGGGACAGATGAGCCATGTGCAAGGAAGACATAATTGAGTCCAACTCTGTTACTTTCAGGAGCACTTTGAAAATAAAAATGAAAAATAGTGAGACACTGGGGAATGAGTGGGGGAAGGTGCCATGGTATAGACAGGACACCAGATATTGTGGTGATGAAAGACAAAATGTCAAAAAAAAAATTTTTTTTTTATTTTTCATTTTTTAAAAATATCCCAATCTTTTCATTTTATTGTATTTTTAGGTTTTTTTGTGTGTGTTCATGTATTTTATTTCTTATATTTAAACTTATCATTATTGTTTCATTTTCCTATCAATTGTATTTGGCTATTGTAATGGCTTCATTTTTGAAGAAGCTTTGGATCACAGAAGGGTTACAACTGGGGTCAGGGAGGATCATTGGTGTGGGGTGTCAGTGATGGGGGATGCATGGGAGGAAGTTCACCTGAGTATACATATAAGGTATGTAAAAATGTTCAAATAGTCACGGGCATTGTCACAGTGGGACTTATCAAGAAAGTAAAAAAAATAACCTTTGTAGGGAGAAAATATTTAGAAACCATATATCTGATAAGCATTTAGTAACCAGAATATTTAAAGAAATCCTACATCTCAACAACAAAAAGACAAACAGCCCAACTAAAAAATGGGCTAAAGATTTGAATAGATGTTTCTCCAAAGAAGATATACAAATGGCCAAAAAATGTACACGAAAAGATGTTCAACATCGTTATCCATTAGGTAAATACAAATCAAAACCACAATGATATACCATTTCACACCCATTAGAATGGCTACTATTTTAAAAATGGAAAAGTGTTGGAGAGGATATGGAGAAATAGGAACACTACTCATTCATTGTTGATAGGAAAGTAAGATTGTGTAGCTCCTGTGGAAGACAGTTCCTCAGAAAGTTAAGTATAGAATTACCATATAACCCAGCAATCCCATTTCTCGGTATATACCCAATAAGAATTTAAAGCAGAAACTAGAACAGGTATTTGCACAGTGGTATTCATAGAAGCATTATTCACAATTGTCAAAATGTGGAAGTAAACCAAGTGTCCACCAAGAGATAAATGGATAAACAAAATACAATACAAATATACAATGGAATATTATTCAGCCATAAAAAGAATGAAGTTCTAATGCATGCTACAATGTGGATGAACCTTGAATATATCATCTTGCGTGAAATAAGCCAGGCACAAAAGGTTATATACTGTATGACTTCACTTATATGAAATAATTAGAATATGCAAATTCATAGATTCATTAATTAGAATACAGTTTACCAAGGGATCAAGCTGAGGTAGGGTATGGGAAGTTAAACAGAGTTTCGGTTTGGGATGATGGAAAAGTTTTGGTTGTGGGAAGTGATGATAGTAGCACAACATTGTGAATTATTAACACCACTTAATTGTATATTTGAAAGTGGTTAAAATGGGCAAATTTAGGTGGTATATATTTTACCAGAATAAAGGAATTTAAAAATCATAGACTGTACAACACAATGAATCTGAATGTAAACAGCAGGCTACAGTTAATAACATAATTATAATAATATTGTTTCATCAATTATAACAAAGTTATCACCTGATGAAAAGTATTAATGATAGGGAAAACTTTGTCTGTGAGAGAGGGTTATATGGGAACTCCATACTTTTTGTAAGATTTTTCTGTAAACCTACAACTTCTCTAGTAAAATAAAAAAATTTTAAATAAAGAAATTAGGTGGGAACAAGCTTGCTGTGTTCAACCACCAGAATCAGCCAGCCAAGCAGGAGCGTGTGAGCCAGGAGGGAGATGGGTAGAGGAAAAGCTGGAGGTCCCAGGGGCCCACTGCCAGTGTCTGTACAATGACCCAGTCTGCCCACTCTCCTTCCCCAGTCAGAAGGTGCCCCTCTGGCCCCCAAAACCGTGGCTCCCCCACTTCCATCCCTTCCTTCTTACGTATTATGCTGATGTCGCTTTCCAATCCTCAGAATAAAAGTAAAGTTGCATGAACTTTAGAACATCAAGCATAAGGGCACATCCAGGGAACCGGATAAATTCCCCAGCTGACAAATGGCAGAAAGAGCCTCACCTAATGAAATCTTCAGTGAGGTTTAGATCTACATCTCTTTTAGCAGAAAGTCAGCCAATATAGACTGGCTGCTGGAGCGCAATTTCCACAGACTCGCAGTGCCACAGACATTTTTCATTTCCCTGCATCTGCCATGATACAAAAATTCAATGCAAAATTGACAATACACAGAACAGATGTTCTTTGAAATCTGATTAATTCCTAAGGAAATCAGGAAGGCTTGGAAGCTGGCTTCTTCCGTGCATTTGCGAGCGGAGCTGTTTCAGGTTCCCTGCATGTGCTTGTCTGCAGCTTTATTGCATTTTATATCACTCGCTCCACTCTAACGCCACAAAAACAAATGCTGCAGAAATGAATGCCAACTCATTACATCCTTGAAAGTGTTGTGAGCAACATCCACTGGGCTGAGGCCTCTGCAAACAATTCCAATTATTTACCCTGGGGTGGTGCCTGACGACTAACCATAAAGAAGTTCACCTAGACCCAGACTCTAGAGTCCATAGAAGCCCCTTTGTGGAGAGGGAAAGTGTGATAGAAAGAGGGGAGGGCTTGCACTTTTCTAGGCATGGGGATTTGAACAGTAGCCTAACTTCCCAAAGACTCCTTCATCCCTTGTGGGAGTTCAGCAGGGTCCCTGAGGAACAAGTGACGTGATGGGAGGACTCATTGGCTATGGAGGACATCCAGGCAAAGGATGAGCGTGGCTGTCATGATCTCTATGCTGCCCATGCCCTGTTTCCATCAGCCTCTCCGCAGTCCCCAAAATGCTCCCCTTGTCCTGACTTAGAATGCTGACCCTAAAGCTCAGGCCAGCGAGGGCTCATTTCTTAGGTCTCACCCACAGGAAGGGATAAGAAAGGGGTCCAAATAGTGATGTCCTATTCCCAAGGGAGGGACACAGGACTCTAGGAGGAGGGCGCAGTTGTCTGGGAAAAGAAGGAAGGAGACCTGTGATGGTTCCATTCATGTGTCCACTTGGCCAGGTAATGGCACCCAGTTGTTTGGTCAAGCAAGCACTGGCCTAATTGTTACTGTAAGGACATTTCATGGACTTATATCACTAGTAAGTTGATTACATCTATGGCTGATTACATCTACAATCAACTGAGGAGACTGCCTTCAATAATGAGAGAAGTCTTACCAATCAGTGGAAGGCTTTTAAAGAAGTGATGATTTCAGCAGTCAGAAGAGAGAATTCCCATCTCTACTTCAGCCAACCAGCTTCTCCTGGGGAACGCATTGAAAACCTTCATCAGAGTTCCCAGTTTGCAGCCTGCCCTATGGAATTTGGACTTGTGCATCCCCATGGTCACGTGAGACAATTTTATAAAATCTCATACTATTTACAGGTATCTCCTGCCAGTTCTATCTCTTTAGAGAACCCTAATCAGGACCGCAGATTAAAGCCTGCCCCCCCTGCAGGTGGGGCTCCCGCGTCTGCACATGGCACAGGTGGGACTGTCTGCCCCGGACCAGCCCTCCCTGCCTGTTACCTCCTACTCCTGCACCCAGCCTGCTTGCTTCTGATTATGGATAATGTTGTGGGCCTCCACTAGGGCCCTGCCCTGACACTGCCTGGCACCATCCCAGTCTTCTTCCTCTCAGGGCGTCTCTCTTTCCTGGGCTGGCCGAGCCCATCCCTCTGAAGAGCGGTCCCTAAGAAAGAACAGCATCTCTCGGGACCAAATTTCCACCTGCAGCCTCTCCTCGCTCTGCCCTCTCTGAGAAAGAAGTGTGGCTCTCACATGGAATTGAGCTGAGCACCCACTTCTTCCTAAGAGAAACAATGAGCCAAAAGTAGTGGCCTGAAGTCACCCACCCAGCCTCTGTCCCAGCCTCTGACCTGGGCAGAAAGGATGAGGGAATGTCACAGTCCTTTCCATTTTTCAGGTAAAGGAGAAACCCACATGTGTCATTTGCAGAAATTAATGTTTATCAAATGGCTGATGGTGCTTCAGTGGTGAGCTAAGGAGAATTCTGTTTTGAAATAATCGTTGTGTTGTCAAGATTTGTCCAGCACTCATGAAGAGAGCTAAGCTGGGAAGATGGTCCCCAGCCAGGGGGGGTTGTAGCAGCGCGTGTGGAGCTTTGGTTCAGGACCTTGAGAGGATCAGGCAGGCAGGCTCAGAGGAGGACACTGGGCCTCATGACCCCTCATTCCCTTTTGGTGGCTCCTTGATTCTTAAGAGCATCATTTCCCATACCTGGGGCAGCCCCCGGGCCTGCTCCCTGGCAGCATGTGAGCATGAGGTCGTCAGCCTAATCGGCTTTCCACAGAAATGAGGTCCAGAACTCTCCTAGGCTGCATCCCTGAGAGTAACCTTATACCAACCACTCATCGCTGTCTGAGTCCCTGGACTCACCAGCCCAGCCTGGTGTTGTCTGTCCCCAGGCCCTGAAGGCCACAGGCTTCAGAGCCTGGCTACTTGGGTTCCAGGCCCAGCACCACCAATTACTTGTGTGTGTCTGTCACCATGTTACTCAACTCCTCTGACCCTCAGTTTCCTCTCCTATACAATGGGGATAATGGCCATGCCACTTGCTAGAGCTGCTGCAAGGACTAGCTAGATTAGGCATGTAAAGCATTTAGCAAATCAGCCATGGTCACTCTACCATGTGGTAGTATCTGTCTGTCTCTGTTCTTTGAATTCCTTGGTGGCCTCAGCCCTGTCCACTGTTTCTCACTGCCATTCTAGCACCTGACCAGGGTCTTGCACTCAGTGGCTCACTTAGCATCTATTATAGTGAATCAACACAAAACAACTTGTGTGGCCAATGTTAATCCCTACCCTTATGCCAAGCTTGTTTTGCTCCCTGGCCAGGTCCTTCTTATCCTGCAAGTCCCTGTTCAACATCACCTCCTCTGAGCGGCCTTCTCAGGCCATTCACCTAAAGCAGCCCTCCCCACTCTAAGTCGTTCTCTAGCCCACAGCCTGGTTTTATTGTCATAATAGTAGCACTTTCCACTAATGGCCCCTTGTGTGTTTTCTTGTTTATTCAGAGGTGTGAAACTCCAGGAAAGGAGTTTCCTTGGAGCTCCAGGAAAAGTCACCCCTATAATTCCTGCATGTGTTTGTAATCACTGAAAGCATTTTTGAGTAACCACAGGGCATGGGGAGTATAGTTAGCATGCCTAACCTTATACCAACCACTCATCACTGTCTGAGGATGCTGAGCTCAGAGCCAGGGATTTTCCACTTCCAGTTTGGCTTCTCCAGTAGTTGTGAGTCCTTGGTAGCTCCTCTAGGAAGCAGGAGCTCCTCAGAACTGAGGAAAGTGGAGGAGGTCCATCTCAGCAGGCCATATTAATTTTTCATGTACACGAATCTCACCTCAGCTTCTCGTACTTTATCAGTCAGAGTAAGTTAGATCAAACTGCAGTAACAAGCATCCCCAATATCTTCATGGCTTAACACAGCAAAGGCTATTCCTCTCTTATCGTGTGTCCCACAGAGCTCAAGTGGGAGGACTTTGCTCATTGTCACACCCAGGGATCAAGGCTGCTAGAAACTCCATCTCAATATGTGATTCCATGATGACAGAAGCAATAGAGGCAAAGCATGCAGAGACTTTTAAAGCTTTCGCCCAGAGGTGATCTATTACTACTCATTGGCCAGACTAGTCCTGTGACCCCATCCTATGCTGGTGATAGTTCAAATGGCCCACTCCCCTTCCTGTGTCACTCTTCTACAAGGAGGAGCCTTGAAAGGAGACTGGCAGCAAGCCCTAACCTTATTGAGAGCTTATGGTGTACCCAAAGGCAATCTGAGTGCTTTATACTCATTAACTCCAGCATCATTCCATTGGACACAGAGGAAGAACCTCAGCTGGGACCACGTTCGACAAGTAAAAGAGGCAGGACCTCGACACCAGTGATTTGACTCCAGACTCTGCTCTTGACTACATTGCACTGTCCCGCAGTTGCTGCAAGACTGGGGCACTGGCCTCTAGCCCCCTCTCACGGCCACTCTGCCTCTGGCCATTGAGGGACTCTGGGCCTGGGGGTTAACTTCTCTGAGTTTAACCTCCCTCATTTGCGAGACTGGGGGCTCAATTCGTGCACAAGAAAAACAGTCTCACCCAGCTGGGGTCTCAAGGGAAACTTCCTTCCTTACCAATCACCTGCCCTTGGGAAGGATGGGTGTTCTTTATTCCCATTCCATTGATGGGAGAAAGAGGCCTGGAGTCAGCCCTGCCCCGGGCTCCCAGGGGGAGAACCAAGCAGAATGGTGTCCTACAAGCAGTAGCTCACAGGCATCAGGATTTCGGAGACCGTTGCGATTGCGCAGAAAGTTAGGGGGACTGACATATGGTGAAACCTTTGAATTTTGCCAAGTAAACAACCCGTCACAAGCATCATCATTTCACAACAGAAAGGAAGTGTGAGAACAGAAGAGTGGAAAGGGTGTAACTCAGAATAAAAGAAAGTCCTTAAAATTGCATAAGTACAGCTTTGTGAACAATCACTACAGTGTCTTTGCTTTCCTCAGTTCACCACAGCTGAGGGAAACGACAGCATAAAGGAAAAGAGAGCAGTCTGAACAGCACAGACTTTCAGAGGCTGATCTGGGGACCACAGATCAAGGAGTTCTTACCTGCAGGGAGGGAAACAGAGCACAGCCACGAGAGACTGTCCAAGTAAAACAGAATACCAGAGGCATATTTTCCAGACTCCAGTTTTTATCCAGAGTCACCCTTTCCCCCATCTACACCCACAACACTGTTCCACCTTCCCTGAGCCAGGCTAGATGTAGAATAAAGATGCTTGCTTTCCTTCCTGCCCTCACAAACTCCTTCACTGTGCCTCTGAGACCCAGGTCCTTGCCTCCCTGCAATCTGGTGCTTCCAGCCTCCCCGGATCTTTGAACTTGGGGCATTACCACTTCCTGGATTAACAGTGATTGGAATTTCTGAAGAGTTTCCATAAGCTCCTTCTCTTTGTTTATCATCTCTTGATTACAAGGCCATAAAGAATTGATTTGGCAAAGACTTAACCAAGCACAGTGGACATGATGTAATTTAACGACAGTTCTAAGCCCATCTTTCATGGCAAATGTGATTCCAAGGCTGTGGCGTCAGTGACGGGAGGGAGACAAATGAGCCCTTTTAGCACTGTGCTAATTCGTTTCCCAGTCTAGCCTCACGGTTTTGTCTCTGACTGGGTTTGGGCTAGTCATGCATGGAAGTAGGTGTCACTCTATAGTCAGGAGGTTTCAGAGCTTGTCAAAGACAACTGGGGTGCAGGGGGTTTCCTCTTGGGGATTTGGCACCTACTGACAATCCCTGGACTAGCCAGGAATATTTGGGTGGCAAATGACAGAAACCCAACTCAAACGGACTCAAACACAATAGATTGGCATAAGCAAAATAAAAAGAGGCTGACTTCGGCTTCAGGCACAGCTAGCTCCAGGCTCTGGGTATCACTGGGAATCTACCTTTCTCCAACTATAACTTCTTCTTGGTTGCCTTCATTCTCAGGAAGCTTTGCTCCTCCTGGTGACAAGATGGCCAACAGCAGTTTCAGATGTACAACCTCTAGAATAGCAACCCCAGCTATTCTATGGATTGGGCCTCCATACCTGGTGTACCTAGTACTTACTAGGTCCTAGACACTGTGCTAGGTTCTGAGGGCTTGAAGATGAGTAAGACATGGAGCTCACAGCTTGTAAGAAAGACTCAACCCTTAACAGACAATGCTGTGGAAAACTCGTGCACACTGCAGCCCCTGTAAGAAGCTGGGGTTAATTATGGGACAAAACCACTAGAGTAAAATTAAAAATTTCTTCCAGCTAGAGTAATCTCCAAGGCTCTGGCCCACATTTACTTAATGCAGTAGAGTGGTTGAGAGCTCAGGTTCCTGGAGTTTGACAGATCTTGATTTGAATACTGGCTCTGCCATTTAGGAGCTCTCAGAACTTGGAAAGTGAATTAACCCCTCTGTGCCTCTGTACAGTGGAGATAATAGCATCTACCAAGATTGTTCTGAAGATTAAATGAGATGATGCATATGAGGCAGTTAATTCAGTGCCAACATATAATAAGAGCTGAATAAATGGCATTTGTTTCCATTACTATTCCCTTATGTCTGTTGAACTATGGTTATGGGATCTGAATCCCCTCTCTCTGTGGGGAAAGGGGAGTGGTTGAGAATGAACTAACTCAGCACAAAGGGCCAATGCTGGGGCAGGATTCCACCAAACCAGGAGCCGGGGCAGAAGTTATCACCCATGACAAAAGGGTATCTGATGCCTCTTGGTGATCTAACCCAGAGGTCCCTGTGCTGGAAAGTGGGTCCAGGTGAACACAGAATGAAAACCAGGTACCAGCACCAAAGCTCAAATCCCAAACCCAGGAAGAAATACAGAGTGGCAAGAGGTGCACAGACTGCTAACATTCTGCCAAGAGTAGCTTTCTCCTGACCTGTCACTCATTAAGAGCTGCAACCCTTTGGGAGAGAGAAAAGGACCAGTGAGTGTCAGCAAGCACCTCAAGGTGCTCCAAGGCCAAACTGCAGGAAGAAAAAGATGAAAAGAGAAGCCGAGTGCTCGCTTCGGCAGCACATATACTAAAATTGGAACGGTACAGAGAAGATTAGCATGGCCCCTGAGCAAGGATGACACGCAAATTCGTGAAGTGTTCCATATTTTTGCCTGAGCCCCTCCAGCCAGGAGGCATCTTTCTAACTGCCATATGTAGCCCTCTAACAAGCCCTGAACCAAGTGTAAACAATAAAGCTTTTTGCAACAACAAAAAAAGAGAAGCCAAGGCAAGAGAGAAGGAAAGAAGGAGGCAGAAGCTTCTTGGCTTCATGATGACCCCTGAGTCCCACCTGGTGAGGGCCTGTACATACCCCCAGAATCCCAGCACTACCTCCGTGTACTTCCCACAGTGCCTTTTCCTGATTAAAACACCCTGGGGGGCTCTGTTCTGCCACCCCATCACCCCAAAGACAAATCAGTCCAAGCAGATTCAACAAGGCAAGAATGGAGGCTCTGCCATCTTAATCAATTATTTCCACGTAGGTTATCTGCTGCCTCCCCAAGGACCTCAAATAGAATGTGATCCAGCCCTCGGCCAGCCCGGAGTTTGGGGCTGACAAGGAAAAGCTTATGCCATTTACAGCCCTGTGAATAGTTGGCTCTTTGATTAACATGGGCCTTAGCTGTTAGCATATTTCACTGCCATTTACACAGCACATCTGTGTGTGTTTTAGCCCAATAAACAGGCATGGCTTGTTTCTGGGGCCAGTATTTCCTTTGTTTTACTCCATTTGTTTTTTCATTTAAAAAATCAGATCAATTTGCCTTGTGCTGATCAATATATTTCTATTGATTTCCACTACTCCCATCCCACCTCTACTTCTTTATGAGTGCTTGTCATACATCCTTTAAGGGAAGGAGAAAGTCACGCTGACAATTCAGGCCCTGCCTCCTGCCTGGATCCCTTCTTGCTGTATTGATAACAGCCTTTTCTTTATCTTTCCAGGAGTAGTCCCTGGCAGGGACCTCATTGAAAAGGCAGCACTGTGTGGTGGGAAACTCTGGGCATCCCCATCTCTTCTAACTCACCATATGACCTTTGAGCACGTCCCTTCCTTTCTCTGGGTCTTTCTCCCTCTGGTCACTTACTCTGAAGGGAAGCTAGCACCAGGCCATGAGGACACTCAAGCATCCTAAAGAAAAGCCCGTGTGAGGAGGAGCTCCCACAAACACCCAACAACAAATTGCCAGCCATGTGGATGACCACTGTGGAAGTGAGTCTGCCACCCTCAGCTAAGCCTTCATATGACTGCAACCTCATGGGAAAACCCTGAGCCAGAACCACATGGCCAAGCCATGCAGAAACCTAGACCCACAGAAACTGTGAGGATAATAAATGCTTATTGTTGTTTCAAGCCAATAACTTTGAGGTAACTGTTACACAGTCCTAGATAACTAATACAACCTGAATGCCTCACTGCAGCTAATCGTGCGTCACCTATTTCTTTGAATAGGAGGAAACCAAGAGAGTCCTTGTGTTACTGTGAGAGTTGATGTGATAAGATTCTGAACAGAGGAGACTTAACTGAATTATGGCTCAGCAGCCTTAGAGTTTGACAGTGCAGTCATGTGCAGCTTTGGTCCACATGGTCCAGGAACAACCATGCATCTACATCCTTTAGCCAAACAGGGCCTGGGTGGGACCTGCGTGGCCATCATTGTATAGGGTGCATCCAAGACTCATGGTTGCCACCCTTACTGGGAAGAGCATGACTAAGTCTGCAGATGCTCCTGTTCTCAGGCCTGCAAATACCAACACTGAAGCAACCCCAAACACCTTGATGCCAAAATTATTTCCCTCCAGTGCAGAGACATGACCTGAGCTGTGGCCTGTGCCCTGAAACCCCAAAAGAGAATTATACTGGCAAATGGGGCCATTGTTTATGAAGCCTGCTAGCTTCCTAAGTCATGTCTTGGCCAAGGTGTGTGAATCACTATCATTTCCTTCTGACCCAGGCTCTGGATGCCAAGAGCTGGGGAGAGTGAAAGGGATCACATTTGTCCTGAGTCCAGGCCTCCAGCCAAGAGCTCTGGAGGTGGCCCAGACACTCACCTTCATGAGCAATGATAGATCCATCATCTAAGCACTAAGCATGGAGCCAGCACTGCCAGGGATGCCTGCCAGCACTTGATGTGTCCTTAAGGGCCTCCCATTGTAAGGGGACAGACATTTAAGTCAATCCGGTTTAGCAAACACTGTCTGATTATCTACTGCATGTGGGGCACAGTGGTGGTGGCTGAAGAAAAGGGGAAGTTAATGCGGCTCCTACCTTACAACCCTACTATCCAGTGAGTGAAGAAATGCAGACTCACCAAGGAAAAAATGTGACATACCAGCCATTTCTGCCTCTCCTGATCACCCAAGAATTGGGAACCTTAAGAGAGTTTCTTTGAAAGGGTCTTCCCCCAGCCTGGGCTCTAAACGGGTCATGAAGAAAGGCTTTTAAGGAAGGGGTAGTAGAGGTGTCGTCATGGAGGTGTGGGAGGGCAGGGTGTGCTCAGGGTCTGTAGGCATCACTCTATCATGGCAGCAGGTTGCATAGGTCAGCGATTACAATAATGCTACATAACAGGCAACCCCAAAGCAAGAGTGGCTTACAACCACAAGGATTTATTTCTTGTTCCAAGGCTCACAGGTTGGCTGAGGTATCTCAAGTTTAGCCTGGTTGTAGCAGTTTGAAATTATTCTATGAATCCCATAAGGAGAAATATTATGTTTTAAACTAATCCATTCCTGTGGATGTGAGAGCCATTTGACTGGATTACATCAGTGGGACATGATTCATGCTGAGTCTCTGCCCTCTTGCTGGGTCTGATGTAAAGGGAGAGACAGACTCACATGGACAGACACAGAAGAAAGGGAACTGTCGTAGTTGATTCTGCCATATGAGAGCAAAGTCTCCAGTTTTGGCCACCGCTGAGCTGCAAGTACAAAAACCCTAAGAGACAAGCCCTATGACAGGAGAGAGAGGACTACAGGATCACCTCAGCATGAAGCCCCAAGAAACTGGGCCCACAGAGCAGTTCAAGAGGAGACAGTGAGCCTGGAGGGGAAACCACGGCAGAGATCAGCAGCCATCTTGCTTCACCACGTGGCAATAAGCTGCGATCAACAGTGGCTGGCTTTGGTGAGAAAGCATCTCTGCTGATGCCTCGATTTGAGTATTTTATGGCCTTGGAATTGTAGGCTTTTACCCCAAATAAATACCCTTTATAAAAGCCAACACATTTCTGGTTCTTTGGCAAACTAAAACTCTGGTCGATAGGGACTCTCTGGGATGCTGAAGAGAACAAGGCTTAAAACCCTGCCCAAGACCTGGACATCTGTGTAGAGGGGCCTGAGAGGGCACAGGAGGCTCCAGGAGCAAACCCCAATGCAGGGAAGTGTCAGGGGGCCTGGATGTCCAGGCAGTATTTTGATTTGTTACTCCCTTTTGTTTTGCTCTGAAAGACATAGAAGATGAGAGCAATATCCCAGCTCTGCCATTTACTTGCTATGTGACCTTCAGCAAGTCACTTACCTGTCTATGCCTCAGTTTCCTCGAGTGTAAAATGAAGATAATTGTATTATTCTCCTCACTGGGTTTTCTGTATGGATGACGCAAGTTAATATTAGTAGAGTTCATAAAGCAATCCCTGGCACACAGCAAGGGTTGTGTGCGTGTTTATTAAATGAATCACACAAACAGAAGAGAGTGAGGCTGAGGAAGAAGGCAGAAAATGAGAGGAAGAGGGAACTTCAAAACATAGTAGGGAGAGAGAGAGCAGTCAGATGGACTGCCAGGCAAGCAGCAGACAGACATTAACAGACTGAAACAGACTAGCAGGGGGGAAAAAAGGAAGTGCCAAAAAAAGTTAGAGAAAGCAACGCAGTGAGAAAGAGGGAGGGAGACCAAACCTGCAAAAACCAATTAGAGCACAACAGAAAAACAGCATTACTGGTCTAATTGCAAGGCACCAACACACCAGGGGGCTTTGTAAAGGCATGTCAGGCCAAAAACAAGTACTTTTCCTGGGAGAGGCCCTTTGCCTCCATCCCCAAGCAGGGTGGTCAGCGCCTGGCTTCAGGAAATGGCCCTGGCTGTCCAAATGCCCAGGGCAGCCCATATAGCATGCGTGCAACAAACAGTTGCCCATCCTGAGTGACCCAGCTCAGGATACTCTACTGACCTCCTCCTACAGAGCACACTGGGTCCACCTGACCCCTGAGCCCACCAGAAACCACTGGGAAAGGCTCGGGATAGGTCAGAAATATAATTCATATATTTATTTCCAAATGCAGCCAGGCTGACATCTCTCTCACTTTTCAGCCTAATGTGATTTCAAATGGCAGTGGTATAAACCCTCTGAAAAACTGTGATTATAATCAGAGCACCAGCAGCTCCTTAACTAAAGGGGCACTCCTGGGCTCTGCAGTAATAGCATTACTGCGTTTAGAGCTGTCAGAGGTAATGTCACTGAGTTGTGTCTAAGGGGAAAGAGGCAGTGATGAATGAGCATCATCTCCCACCATAAAGGGCTTCCCTGGTCTGGGGGCCCGTCTCCAGGCAGGCCGCCATGATAGATTAATGAGGTCCCCACTGAGCAGAACTCTGGGCCCTCTCTCTGGGGCCCAGGGTCCTCCTTGTGGGCTTGGGCAACCACAGTACCTAGGCAGAGCAGGAGGGCATCAGGAGAGGCACTGTGGTGAGATGGGAAACCCTGAGCCAAGAACTACAGCACTAGAGGGGACTTCAAGACAAGGATTTGTCTCCTACATTGGTGGCACAACTGAGCCTAAACCCCAAAAGCCTATGCTATCTCACCATGTCACACACTCACTTTTACTTTATCTTATAAAGGATGTGCTCAAAAACACATAAGGACATTGTATTAGTCAGCCAGGGGGTGTTAATGTGAAATACCAAAAATGGGTTGGTCTTTACAAAGGGTATTTATTTGGGGTAGAAGTCCACAGATACCAGGCCATAAAGCGTTAGGTTTCTTCTCACCAAAGTTCATTGCCACGTGTTGGAGCAGGACAGCTGCTGACGTTTGCCAGGGTTCAGGCTTCTTGGGTTCCTCTTTTCCTGGGGCTGCATTTCTCTCCAGGCTTAGCTGTTCTGGTTCCTCCACAAGGTCAGCTGTAGACTAGCAGGCGAATGGCTCACTTTTTTTCTCCTGGGGCCTTTTCTCCAACATCAAAACTGCTTCTCAAAAACTGCTTCAACTCTGTTCTTGCCACGCCTTTTATATTTGATTCCCCACCCACCAAGGGGTGGGGCTCAACGCCCTACTGACGTGGCCCCGTCAAAGAACACCCCAATCAAAACTCAATCATGGGGAAGCGGCTGTGGCTCAATCAGTAGGGCTCCCATTTACCATATGGGAGGCCCCGGGTTCGGTTCCCAGGGCCTCCTGGTGAAGGCAAGCCCACCCGCACGGCGTGGTTAGCTGACCCAGCGAGCACAAGCAGCAAGGGGGGGATAAATGAATAAATAAATAAATAAATAAATAAATAAATAAATAAATAAATAAATAAAAACTCAATCATGCCCAGATTAACAGACCAGTTTACAAGCACAATCCAATTATATTTTTGGGATTCATAATTACATCAAACTGCCCAACTGCAACAGACATGGAGTAATAATAAAATCCTTAAACCAATAAAACAAAGGGATTGCTATCAGAACAGGAAATAGTTGTTACAGTGAAGCACATAGCTCAGGGACTGACACATAGGAAGCACTCCACAAATGTTACTTGTCCCTGCCACTGCTGCAATTGCTACTAGTGTGTACTATTAGTAACTGAAAAAAAAAAAAAAAAAAAAAACCACAGAGCTCTTTCACACACACTTTGAAAGCTAGGGGCTGCTCCTGCTTTTGTCGCTGACCCCAGATGCAAGTAGAAAATGCACTCAAAATTTATTTCTTCCCAGCACCACCCCTCACCACCACCACCAGAACAAATCAGAGAGTATTCAATGTAGTGTCACGGAAAGGACCAGAATGAACATTTCCAGAGAATCCACTCTGTGCCAGATGGGGTGCTGGTGCTTAACGTTTGTCACAAGAAATTATCATTAGAATTCCTGTTGTAAAGATGAGGAAGCAAAGGATCAGAAAGGTTAAGGGAGGCAGAGTACTGGTTGGGATCTGGAAATACAGGGGCAAGATGATTTCTACCTCAGCATCCCACCTCTGGCTTCTCAGACACTGCCGAGAACTAACATGATGTTTCTGCAGGTAACACCAGAACTCAGGTGGGGACAGAGGTACCACGTGGCACAAGCAGCCATGGTCAGGCATATTGGTTAGGGAGTCCATGGGGAGAAGATAAATTAGCAAGGGGCAGGGAGGGGGAAAGACAACTTCCTGGGAAGAGGAAGGAGCAGCTGCGGGCAATGTTTTGGGACAAAAGAGCCCCCAGGCCATAGGGGACAGGAGGGAGGACCAGGCTCAGCAGTGCATCTTTGGAGGGCAAGAGACCCTGGCCTACCCCTTCACCCTTCTCTATAGTGCCAACCCCAAGTGTCCCAGGCTTCAGCATCTAGGCTGCATTGCACCAGGGTCACAGAGAGGAGACGAGAGCTGGGGTCAAAGGACCAGCCCCAATGTAATCCATAAGGAGCCTAGGGCAATTCCATGTTTTTAAAAAATTAGTTGGTCCACCCCTGCTAGGGGCCTCCCAAGTCTTCAGCAAGACCAGACCCTTGGCATCTGGATACTCCAAACTCAAAAAAAAGTCACTCATGACACATCCATTGTTAATCAGCACATGTATGTTCTGTCCCTACCCAGCCCACGACACCCTCTTCTGCAACTTGTATATCTCTATCAATTTCTTCCTCCTCAAAGTTCCTGTTCCTATCTCTGGCCTCCCCCAATCTCTTCAACACTTCCAGAGGGTAAGGAAAGCACATGGGCAAACAGCTCCATTTCACAAGGGAGGACACAGAGGCCCTGACCCTGCTACTAACACACCGTGTATCCATGGGCTAGTCTTGTCACATCCTTGGACCTCAGTTTACCTGCCTATACTAAGAGGAAGTTAAATCGAATTAGTGGCTTTTGAACTGCTTTTAGCAGTAAAACTCCCTTTCCCAAATGCTTAAGCAGACACCTACTACATCTGGCTGAAATGGGGAGGGGAGAGGGTGAGAGTCCCAGTGTCTGCTCACTTGGCTTGGCTTTCCCCCAGCCCCCATGGGGATGGCCTAGAAACCACAAACTAAACTGGAACCATCCAGAGTACCTCACATGGGCTGCCAATAACACCTCACCCACATGTGGGCTGGCTTCCCAAAAGGAGGAGGGTGGTTTGTAGTGTGTGAAAAAGGTCTCACCAGACACACATAGGTATGAGCACACACACACAAACACACACAGACATGAACATACATGCACACAGAAGCACACAAGCATAAGTGCACCCACACATTCACACATAGAAACATACACACAAGTGTGAGCACACATGCACACACACAAGCACACATGTGTACACATAGGCATAAGTTCACACAAGGATACACACAAGCATGAGCTTACGCAAAAACACACAGAGACACACATAGGTTAGAAGTTTGAAATAAAGGTGTCAGCTGAGCCGTGCTCCCTCTGAAACCTGTAGGAGAGGATCCTTCCTGGCCTCTCCCTTGTTTCTGGTGGTTTGCTGGCCATCCTTGGCGGCCCTTAGCTTGCAGCTGCAGCACTTCAATCTCTACCTCTGTCATCATGTTGCAGCTGTCACGATGAAAAACCCAAAACAGCACTCAGAGAGAGTGGAGGAACCAGGCTTTATTACACACGCAGACCCAGAAAGTTCGGTTTCCAAATTCTGGGCCCACACGCGTAATAAAGCCTGGTTCCTCCACTCTCTCCGAGTGCCGTTTTGGGTTTCTCATGGAGACAGCCGCAACATTTGGTTCCCTGACCAGAAAACCCAACCAAGCAGGCCCATTGTGCCTCCAGCTTGGGACCAAAGGGCGTGGCCAACGGCAATCTCCGAGCAAACGAGGTAGGCACTTCCTGTCATCCTTCCGAGGCAGACCCCTACAGGCCATGTCCCCACATTCCAGTCGGACTCAAGGGAGAGAGACGGACTGAACGATATCAGAAGGCTTCGGAAAGGTAAGCACCCGGGTGCCAAGCCCCAGTCAGGCCCGTCTATGGATGGAAGAGGAGACTGATCACCTCCTAAGGTCTCACATGATGAGACTCCAGTATAGGGCAATTCCTGTGGGAGAGATTGTTTAACCTCTGAGTGATTGTGTGCGTGAATGTGGATGGTAGGGGCTTGTGCCTATAGTACCAGTTTGTGGCCCCATGACCTGTGCCACAAGGTCAGAGTGGGCCCCAACCTGTCTCCACAGCTATGTCATATGGCATAATGGCACACCCGGAAAATTGTCCGACGCCTTAGCTAAGAT
Source organism: Tolypeutes matacus (assembly GCA_026826555.1). Classification (NCBI taxonomy): domain Eukaryota; kingdom Metazoa; phylum Chordata; class Mammalia; order Cingulata; family Chlamyphoridae; genus Tolypeutes; species Tolypeutes matacus. Next base: position 5,954,224 of record JAKSZT010054565.1, on the reverse strand, counting down.
GAGCCTAAGTCCCCACGAGGGACGCAGACAGGCGGGCATCTGAGTGTCCTTGAAAGAGGCACCCCACCTTTGTCTGTCTTGCGCCACCGACACAGGGTATGGGCTCATCACAGTCAAAACCCGCCGTCTTGAACTACATGCTTAAGAACTTCAGGAAAGGATTTTCCAGAGATTATGGTATCCGGATGAACCCCGTCACCCTCCAAACTCTATGTGAGTTGGAGTGGCCCACTTTTAACGTCGACTGGCCCTCGGAAGGGACCCTAGATGTAGCCAAGGTCCATGCAGTGTGGCTAGTAGTCACCAGAACCCCTGGCCACCCAGATCAGTTCCCCTATACTGACTCCTGGTTAGAAATAGCCCGGACTCTGCCCCTTGGGTTCGCTTGTGCCTTGGAAAGACGGGACAGAGCAGGGTCTTAGTTGCACAAGAAGCAAGGCACCAGAAACCAGTCATTTATCAGGGGTCCTCGGAAGAAGACCCACCACTGCCCCCACCGCCATATGTGCCAACTGCCCCAGCCCTTCCTCCTGGCTTAGGAGCACCGGTGAGTCTCCCAGATATGCCTCCTCCTTCAGTCTCCCCTTCCGGCCTGGAGGTACAGGCAAATCATGCGGTGACACCACCCCCAGCCCTTGCAGAACCGGCAACCCCACCAGAGAGGAGTCCTGCAACCCCATTGGCAAGGAGACTCCGGCCAGCACAGCCCGCATTGCAGATGCTCCTCTATGAGACACAGGGTCCACCCCAGCCTCAGGACAAGAGCAGGCCCCTACTGGTGTCCTAGACCTGGAGGATTGGGCACAGGCAGCAGCACTGGAAACTAAGCTGAACTGGGACTTTAACATTGAACAGGGACTGGCTGTGCTCCAACTATGTCAGGGAGCACTCCTCCAAGTGGTCCAAGAAGGGGCTAAATGACCCACGAACATGACAAACAACCTCAGTTATTCAAAACCCGATGAATCTCCAGGGGATTTCTATGAATGGCTTTGCAAGACCTTCAGGATCTACACTCCCTTCAACCCAGAGGCTCCAGAAAACCAGAGGATGGTGAATGCCACTTTCGTGGCACAAGTGGCGGCAGACGTCAAAAAAAACTCCAAAAGATGGAAAGATTCGCGGGCATAAACATCTCTCAACTGCTAGAGGTCGCCAACAAAGTGTTCTTCAATCGGGACGAAGTCGCCGAGAGCGGGAAGCACCAGGAGAACGCCACTGGCCAGAGACCAATGCGCTTACTGCAAAGAGAGCGGGCACTGGAAAGATGAGTGCCCCAGAAGTCTCAGACACCAAGAAAAAGCACCCCTAAAGGAGAATACCGACCAGAGCCCCAAGACCACCTGATCAGGCTGGCAAGACTCAACCCTGAATAGGGGCGACCGGGCTCACTGGAACTTGGCCCCCACGAGCCCATGATCAAATTAGAAGTCGGGGGCCAGACAATGACTTTCATGGTGGACACTGGTGCTGAACATTCTGCAGTCACAACCCCCGTTGCCCCCTTTAGCGGAAAGACCGCTAATGTCATAGGGGCGACTAGAGACCAGTCGACCCAACGGCCCTTTTGCCAGTCAAGGACCTGCCAGCTCGGTGGCCATGAAGTAACTCATGAGTTTCTGTACCTGCCTGAGTGCCCAGTTCCCCTGCTAGGCAGAGACCTCCTAACCAAACCTGGGGCCCAGATTACCTTCAAACCTGAAGGGCCAGCAAGCTTAAGCCTCGGAACCAGTCTCACTCTCCTTGTCACCGTGCCCCAAAGTGGAGAATGGAGACTTCACGCGGAATACAGTTGCTGGAAGGGAACCCAAACCCTCCTCCAACTTTTAACATGGACTGGGTGGAGAAAGGCTCAGATCTGTAGACAGTGGGTCAAATACCTAAGGTTGAACATCTTGCGAGGGCTCCGGACACTAGGAACTGAGCGGAAAAGGGTGATCTGCTTCATCCCCACACCCACCATGAAAAGACAGCTCCGTTTCTCAGAGCAGTAGGGTTCTGCCGCATCCGGATCCCTGGGTTTGCAACAATGGCCAGACCCCTTTACGAAACTCTGGCGGGACGGAAAGGGAATCTCTTTCCTGGGGAGAAGTCCAACAGGGGGCTTTTCAAACCATCAAGAAACAACTCAGCCAAGCCCCTGCCTTGGGGCTTTCAAATGTGACTTGCAGCTTTAACCTGTTTATACATGAAAAAAAATAGCACAGGCCTCAAAGTTCAGGGAAAGTTGAGCGCATGAATTGAACCCTCAAAGCCACCCTAGCAAAGTTCTGCCAGGAAACTGGTCTCCCCTGGGTAGATTTACTCCCTTTGGCCCTTCCCTGAGTTAGGTGCACCCCAGGACCCACAGGCTACTCTCCCTTTGAAATCCTGTTTGGGCGGCCACCCCCAATTGTCCGGGCATACAGAGGAAGTCTCAGGCTTCCGGGGGAGGCCAACCTAGATTCCACTCGCCAGCAGCTTGGAAGAACTCTAGCTGAAATACATAAAACTGTCCTGTCCCAAAACCTCATCCCCTTGGGACACCCGGTGCACCCTCATCAGCCAGGGGACCAGGTCTGGGTCAACGACTGGAAAAAAAAAGCCCTCCAGCCTTCCTGGACAGGTCCACATACTGTAATCCTTGTAACTCCCACTGCTCTTAAAGTTGCAGGTATCACCCCCGGATTCATCATTCCAGAGTCAAGAAGGCCCATCACGATAAGGAGCGGAACAGCTGGGCAGCCCAACCCGTACCCGACACCCCGAGAGTGCGAATCACCCGAGATCCTCGAGCACCAACCCTGCCGAACGCCAGCTGAATGGACCCCTGCTCCTGGTGGGCCTGTGTTTATGCGGCCTGATCGCCTTGGTATTTGGAATTGGACTCGGGGCTGTGGCTCCCACAGACTGCACTGCTGTGAATAGAACCCTAATTGCTATAGCATACTGGTGCACAGCAAGATGTTTCTGTGCCTTAGGCTGTTTTTCCTATTCTCCTTCAGGGCTGACACCAGTTCCCAGTTCTGCTCCAGTTGTTACAAAACTGCCCCTCTCTCAGCAATGGATAGGTTGAAACAGCTTGCAGGGAAACACCAACTCTCCTCTTCCTTTCCCCACCGTACCTATATGCCGGCAGAATGTTATAAGTTATCCGAAGCCTCAGTTTGTGAGGAAAAGGGGGACATGTATCTTCCTGGGGGAAGAGTGCTGTTATTATGTTAATAAGACAGGAATAGTCACTACCAAAGTGAAAGAACTTAGAGATCAAATCCAAAAGAGGAAAAACCACTTAAACGAGTTCTGGGGCTGGAACCTCTGACAGTGGACCTCCTGGCTTCTGCCCCTGGCTATCTTGCTCATAGCAGCCATCTTTGGCCCATGCCTGATAAAAGCACTCATCAGGTACATTGAAACAACGATATCACACTTAACTACCCAAGATTCTAGCCCTAAGGGGATACAGTCCCCTAAGTACAGATGATGCTCTATGGGAATTATAAGGGCATAAGGGGGAGGGGGATGATAAGGAAAAGTCACTGCAGCCCTACCCCTCCCCCTTTTCCTGACAAGAATCTCCCGCCTTAGAACTGGAGCCTGCACTTCTGGCTCTGTAACCCTGCCCGCTTGATTTCGTAAACTGCAGTTCTGCTTCTGTAACCACGCTTGCTTAGTTACCTAAGGTAATGGAAAATTCCACGCACTAACTCGCTAGCCAATGAATGGGAGCCTGCAGACCCCAATAAAAACTCCAGAAAACTGGGGCTGGGGGCCCAGAATTTGGAAACCGAACTTTCCTCTGTGCCTGCATGCATAATAAAGCCTGGTTCCTCCGCTCTCTCCGAGTGCCGTTTTGGGTTTCTTATCACGCCAGCCGCAACAATCACATGGCCTTTTTCTCTCTGTGTGTGTCTCCTCTCCCCTTTTCATAAGAGCACCAGTCATAGTGGATTAAGGGCCCTCCCTACTCCAGGATGACCTCATTTCAATTAACTAATTCCATCTGAATTGAACCAGGGATTGGGACTTCACCTTGTCTTTTGGAGGGACACAACTCAACTCATAATTGTCCTCCCAATGGTCTTGCAAAATTCACGCCCTTCCCAAGTGCAAACTGCATTCACCCCATCTTAATATCCCCAAAAGGCTTATCCCTTTCCAGCATCAACTCTAAATCCAAAATCTCATCTAAATCAGTTATGGGTGAGACTTGGAGGATGGACCATCCCAGGGTAGAATTCCTTTCCATCTGTGGATGTGTAAAATCACAAAACAAGGCAGATGCTTCCATAATACAATGGTGGGAAGGCATAAGACAGATGTTCCCATTCCAAAATGGAGGAATTGGAAGGGAAAAGGGATTCATGGGTCTCCAAGACTGAAACCCAACAAGGAAACTTCCCTTAGATTTCAAGGCCCAAGGATAATTTTCTGTGGCTTGGCGTTCTTCCCTCTCAGCCTGTAAGAGCAGCAGCCCCTCTCTCTCAGCCCGAGGACGTCAGGTTGCGCCCAGTCCCTGCATCTGTGGCTCTGCCCTCAGAATCTTTCTTCCTTCATTTTGTCCAATTCCTGTCCCTTTCAGTCCAAGCTGGCAGTGTTTCTGCTGGTATGAAATTCTCAAAATCCTTGTCTGTATCCCATGTTATTCTCTGGGGTCCAAGTCATCAGACAACAGGGATTTCCACAGATCTATCCTGGATAAGTGCATCTCTATTCCTGGCTTCTGCTGAGCTGGTTAATTGGATCCATGAGTCTCATGCCTAATATCTTTGGCAAACCATTGTCCAGCCACACACTTGGCCCTATTTCCAGAGCACACTATCTGGGTAGGCTGAGAATTTCCCAAATCACCAAGTGCTGGTTCTTTTTTTCTCATCAGTTTCTTCCTCAATTTATCTCTTTCCTCTCACATTTTACTATAAGCATCAAAGAGAAACCAGGTTATACTTTATACATTTTGTTTGGAAATCTCCTCAGCCAAATATCTAAGCTCAACATTTTAGAAGCTCTGCTTTCCACTCAACAGAACACAATTCAGCCAAGTTCACTGCCACTTTACAGCAAACATCGCCTTTCCTCCATTGTAGGATAACATGCTCCTCAGGTCAGTCTGTCTTCACGAGAAGTACCTTTAACATTCATATTTCTAGGAACATTCTGTACATGAAGATCTAGTATTCTCTAAGATGACAGAAAATGATAGAAGCTTTCTCTACAGTTCTCCTCATTTCTTTCTTAGCCCACGCCAGAATCACCTTTAACATCTATATTTGTACCAACAGTCTTTTCAAGGCAATCTAGGATTTTACTATTAAGCACCACATAATTCTTCCAGCCTTTACTCTGTACTCAATTCTAAAGTCACTTCCACATTTCTGGGAATTTGTTCCAGCAGCATTCCACTTCCTGGTAGCAAAATCTGCCTTAGTTTCCAGGTCTCCCTGCTCCAGAAAGTCCTTTGCCATTGGCTAGTGGATAAGGAAGCGAGACCATCGAATGTGCCCCTTGGACCATCTGACTTCTATCCTCCAAGGCACCATGGGCTGACCACTGAAATTTTTTTTTTTTTTTTATTATGGGTAAAAATCAAAATTCTCACAATACATACAAACATTTGCAAAATGATATATAAATATATATGCATATATGTGTATTTGGTTACAAAAATGTTATTTATATATATATATACATATATTTTAAGAGGTGCTTATATTACCCAAAATATTACATGGAACCCACTGGGATTCCCATGTTGCCCACCTCCCACACCTCCCACCACATCCCACACAAACATCTCCCACAGTGTGGCCCACCAACCTCAATGAACTTACACATCCTGGAGCCTTGCCACCAACCATAGACCACAGTTCACACTGTAGACCACACTCTCTCCCACTCAGTTCTGAGTGGTGTGTGCTGATTTAAAATGGCCTACATCCGTTGCCACAACAGTACTCAGGACAACCTCCAACTCCCAAAGAAGCCACTGTATTTCAACTGCTCGTCCCCTCCCTACCCCAAAAGTGTCAAGTGGCCACTGGCTCCACCTCATTGTTATAATTTCTTGCATTGCTAGAATCACCATATGTGAACAAGAGAATACCATCAAGTCCACTCTAGTCCATAGTTCTTCCCCCAATCCTGAGGGGACTGGGATGGTGATGTCCACTCCAACTCCAGGTGAGAGAGGGCTTATATCCCATGGATATGGTGGGTGGGATGATCCTGCCTGCAGATGCAGGCCCTCTCCATTCCCTGGGATGGCCATTGCCCATCATTTTCTCCTCACCAGGTGACTTGGATGAGTCCATTGAGCTGTAGGGTAGGAGTTGCAGCTCCACCTAGATTTCATGCACACCTGGCACATAGGTAGGCGGGAGGCTCCAGTCTCTGGAAGTATACCTAAAAACTCCAGCATCATGACCACTGAAATTTTAATTGCATGTTTCAGGCAGCCATTCCTTCACCATAGCCATCAGCATATGAGTGTAACAGCTTCATATGTTGAAAAGCCCCATCTTCCTTGCCACCAACCATATGTGTTTCTACCTCATACCCACCTGCCAGCAGAAGTTATATGCCCTGCCCTGGGTGCAATTATGGATTCCTCTAGGCAGACTACTTCCTAGGGATGAGGAAGGAACAGAAAAGCATCTAAAATCATTGGAAAAATAAAACAAAATCATTGGGAATTTGAAGAGCACACCATATTAAGATGCACTCATCTTTTCAGTACCCTTTTTCACCCTTCAGAGGAGATAGGGCTGAAAGCTGGTCTGTTGTTATTAGCACACAGGAGATTGGTGAAGGCAGAGGGTTTGTTATCAGCACCCTCCTGCCTCTTCACTCCAGGAACCCAGGGCTCTCATCTGCCCCTGAATGTGCCAACAGCTCATTCATTTAACAAACATCCTGGGAGAAGCCAGGCCCCCAGAGCCCTGTTGCCAAGATGAAAGGCCAGTCTCAGCCCTCAGGGACACACATTTGAAAGGAAGAGATAAGGTGCTGATACCCCACATCTTCCCTGGGACATCTGCATTTTAAGAGAAGCCTGAATAAGAACTTGCTGAGCCCCAAGAATTGAATTGCAAATGGTGGGATCTGAGGTATGGGTGAGGGAGAAGATAATTCTGAGTTTAAAGGCATCTACCCACTCAGACCCTGTCAAACAGCACCAAGCTGCCTGCTCCCTTAGCATTAGCACCAGGCCAAGGGAGAAGCTAGCCCCTGCTGTACCCGAACCCCTGCTGCCTGGCCCTGCCCCTCTGGACAGCAGGGAGCTGGCATCATTCTCTGGAGTAGTCCTGGCTTCAATCCCTTCTCAGGCACTCTCCACTCTGCACAGAATCCTCACCTGTGGGGAGGAAGCTGAGAAACACCTCTCCAAAATTCTACTGGGAGGATAAGAGGAGAAGCACATGTGCAGGCACCAACCTTGGCTCAACACTGCTGTGGTATCCTCCCACCTCTGCAAATTGTCCTGACCAGGGTGTGCAGTCCAGTGGGGCCAGATCGGGAGCTCCCTGGGGAAGAGCCCCTGGTAGCTCCCTCTAGACACGAGCCTCCTCTGGGATCATCTCCTCCTTCCAAGCCTTAGCAATAACTCAAGTTCAGCAGGCCCTTGTGGTAATGAAGTTGGCAGAGGTCTGAGTCCATTTAGTGATATTTAATTATGCACCGCTTTCCTTGACAGACTTGGGAAGATCTACACCTGGCTGCTGACCCCTGAGGGGCAGCTTCCATATATATGTCCCATGTAAACCCTAGGGTTATTCCCTAGAGATTGCACATTTGCTTGGGGAAAAGGGATCCTCTTAGAAGAGAGGGACATGGGGGTCCTACAAGAATGTGCCAAGTTATCCTGGAGGAGTATGGGACATGTCCTCTCTTTCTGGATCATCACAGAAATTCAGCAGTATTCACCGAGCACCAGGCACTGCCCGCTGTAGGAATAAAACCATGGACAAGGCAGTTCCACACTAAAACCTCCAGCCATAACGTTTTCAGGGCTGCTGGGGCATGGGGACATGGGAGATGGGGATCCCTTGGGGTGGGGGAGAAAGAGGACAATCTCCAGGGGCCTGCATGCTTGCCAGGGCCTCTAGAAGAGTGAGCACCAGCCTGGCAGCACTGCCTGCCCACATTCTAACTTTGTCCTGCTGGCCCCAGGACCTGGCTGCTCAAGAGCAGAAACGCAGCTCATTCACCAAGCTGGCTTCTCAAAGTTTGCACCAGGGAATGACGAAAGGTACAGTCTCCCTAAATGTTAGCATCCCAGCTTGTGGATCCCTGCACAGTCAGCCAAGCTGTTGGCAAAGATAAAAGTGCTAAAGGGTCCACAGGGCCCTTTGGAAGGAAGGCACCAATCCTGTCACCCAGACAGAATTCTATCATGGAAAGCCAGAATTCCAGCCCTCCCATTTTTTTTCCTTCATGCTTTTAGAGCAAAGAAGACAGGAAAGAGGAAAAGAGGAAGGGAAGAAGGAAAGTTGGAGAGAGGGAAGGAGGAAGAAAGAAAGAGAATAAGATAAAAGGAAAGAAACACTGTCAGTGTATAGAGATGACCATTTTTGGGGTTTTGCTGTTCTTTGAGATTGTCAACAATTCACTCTGTATTTAGGGAACTGTGAGGTTATGCCATTGTTTTCCAGGCTTATCCAGGGGGCTGCAATCCACAGACTCTTGCTGAAAGACATGGGAACATACAATTCCTCTCCCACAGACACAGGCATTGACATATGCTAGTCAATCTAATTGAAAATGCACCTCCAACTAGCTGGTTTGTGCTTGCTTTTTCTAAGAATGGCTTTTCCTCATCTATTGATGAGCCTGAGGTCTTGCTTCTTTAATTGTATGGGAGTCCATCAGTCAGAACAAGGAAATGCCCAGCTTGTCATCTGCCAATAGTGATATGGCTTGCCCCTCGAAACTGTCCCTAGTAGAGGCTGAACAAAAAGGCTTACTGTAACGGATGACTCCTTGGGAGGTCTGCCTTCAGAAAGCAGGCACTTGCATTTTGTTCCCAGAAGACACCAGATTTCTAGACTCCTCAGCCAAAAGCATGAACGGAATGGAGGGGCTGGTGGAAGCCAAATGCAGTGGTTGCTCAGGATGGCAGAGAAGATTCCAGTGCATTTGTGCGGGACTCTGTGTGCCCGGGCCCCTGGAAGGGTCTTCCAGAGCTGAGAACAGACCCGTCAAGAGAAGAGACCTCATTCACTGGCCCCAGAGAACCAGGGTTTCTTAACACTCCCCATCCGCTGAGTCCTTCATCCATCCCACAGGATTTAGTCAGCACCCGCACTGTTTTGGCTGAGGCTCCCCAGGCGCAGCCCCTGAGATGAGGTTTCCAACACAGCAGTGTGTATAGACGATGATCCCAGGAAGCACTAGAGGGAGTGGGGAAGTGGGACAGGGAAGCAACGGAGACCAGAACAGAGTGTGCGAAAGAACAGGCTGCTGCCAGGGCAACTCTTTCCCACTGAGGCTGTCAGGACCAGCCTTAGAGCTGTCCCTGCCTTGGGCACAGAGGCTGGGAGTCCATGGACCCACTCTGCCCACCAGGGGCTCCTGGGAGCATGCACTCCCCATAAAGCCAGTCACTGGAAACGACCACGGACAGTCGGCCATCCTTGGATGCAGGTGGTGAGCAGAAATCCATGCCTCTGTCAACAACAGGGGACAGTATTGGTGAAACACACACCACAAACTGAGTCCACATGCTCATTCCTCCCACACACCAAACGGAGGGACGTGTTTCTCACATTTGGAGACAGAAACAGGAGGCAGGGTACTGCTCTTTCTGAGTCTTTTGGGTGACTCATATTCCTCACACACAGAACCCTGGAGGGGAGGGAGGGATCAGCTTCAAAACTTTAAGGGCCTGGAATCTCTCCTGGGTCTTTATTCCTAGTGAGCTGTGTGACCTTGCATGGGTCACCCAACCTCTCTTGGCTCCAGATTCTCCATGGGGGGACCTCCATGCCCATCAAAACCCCCAGGTAGCCCAAAGCAGAAGACAGCAGGATGGAGTGGAGAAAGGGGGCCCGGACTCCAGAAAGCGGCTTCCAGTCCATGCTTCCAGCCCAGCTAGCTGGGAGCCCTAGGCAGACCCTGACTCTCTCTGGGCTAGTTCATCTTGAAGGGCTTCCAGCCACTTGACTGTGTGTCCAGATCATGGACACATGTATGTCCACAGCACGGAGCTCAGAGGAGCCTTTCAAGCCTGCTGCTGTGCCCAGCATTAACCAACTCTCCTTTCACTCTCTCTCTCCCATGCCGCATTAGATAGATTAAATCAGACATTCTAAGATAGAGTGCCTAGGGGCTGTGTGGCCAGAATACAGATCCCAGCTGTCTGAGCGCCTGTTCTCAAGAGTGACTCAGCTCTCTTGGATCTCGGAAGGCACTTTCCCCAGGACCAGCCAACGAGTCAGCCCTGTCTACCTCGTCCTCCTTCTGGCTGAGAGAGACCCCTGAAAACCTTGCCTCCCCCCACCCATGAGCCCAGCCAGCTTTAGAGGGGCAGGGGGACACAGCCTGGGCCAAATAAGGACCCACTTTCCCTAAGGCCCTCCTACACCCAGACGAGGGAGAGGCGGGCTCCAGGGAGTGCCAACCCAGGAGAGGAGCCTGTCTCACCCCTGCCTTCTCTGGAAGGGCCCAGGAACTGAGGGAGGGGGATTCACCTTGGTCACCTCACGCTACCTCCTGCCTGTAGGCTGGGTGGCATCCAAATGCTCCCACCCTGCTACAGCCACTCCTGCCCTTGAAGAGCCCTAGAGGGGATGTTCCTCAGAGTGTTCAGTCCCACCCACCAGGACGTCATCTACAGCTTACCCATGCCCATCAGATTGGGGATGGCCAGACCCCAAAGCAGAGCCGCCATCAACCCAACTGCAGCACCCTCCAATTCCAGCAGGGCCCTTCAGTGGGAAGGGGAACCCCTGTAGCAGGGCCCAGGTGATGAGGGCTCCTGGGTGCCAGGCTCTCGATTCCCACCCACCCCCGTGATGCCCCGCATGGCCATGCCATGGTGAGGAGGAAGCTCAGACAGCTGACAGCCTTTGCCAAGGCCCTGCTGTGGGTTAGCCCAGAGCCGGGACATAGAGCAGCAGCCGCCCACCCAGCTGGGCACTTCACCCTCAGGTTGCTCTGGCCCTGTCCATGGGGCCTTCTGAATTGAGACTCAAGAGAGATCCAAACTGCCCCTTGCGCCCACTCCCTGGCCCTCCTGCAGATGCCCACAGAAGCACAGTAACATCAGAAGGAGAATGGATTAGCAGTAACAAATTAAACGCTATAGCTCTGCTCATTCATTCTCAAGAACTTCCCCCTATGCCCATCCACTCCTAGGCCAATTTGGGATAAAGGTCGCACTGCCATGCAGTGCCTCCCCTGCACGATTATGAGACCCCTGGCTGATCCCAGCTCTCCAAACCTGCTGGGCTTCACCATGTGACTCTGGGCCTCAGTCCCTCTGTGGTGGGAAGGGGGCCAGAGGCCCTGCCAGCTCATGGCAGGGCCAGCAGGGAAAGGGTGGTGACACCTTCCTGCCCAGACCCCACCATCCTCAGGAGCAGGTAGAGCACTCTCCACCTCAGTTATGCCCTTGGAGGACTCAAGCTGCCCTGGTGTGGAAGATACCAGCCTGGAAGCTCTCTGGGCTGCACCCCCACCCCCACCCCCTGCCCTAAGCCACAGGCCAGCCAGATGCTCCACAGGGCCCTGGACCCACTTCTCCCTTTGGAGCTCCTGTCACTGGCATCTCAGCAAGACAGCCTCGCCAAAGGCAGAGTTTTGCCAGGCACTCAGCACTCTGTCTTTGAAGGTCCATGTAAATAAAACAAAGCTCCTGTGACTGCCACCACGTGGAAAGAAAAACACCAGCCCTGTCTTACGAGATGGACAAAGCACCTGCAGGTACCCATGCTGCTCTCCACCAGGCCAATGTCCTCCAAGGAGTGGTCACTCAAGAGAGCCAAACCACTCATGCAAAGACACACACCCCCCCCCCAGACAGACAAAGCTAACATGGTCCCAATGACAAATCCCAAGCACAGGCAGAGGAGCTGCCCGCCCCAGCAGCTCTACGCAAAGGGCCCAGGGAGAAGCACCTGGGCGGTTGGCAATTGTCCTGTACGGCCCAGGTAAGTCAGGGGACGACACCCACAGAAAAGAGGCTTCCGCCATCTGTCCCCGTGACATCTCACCTCTCAGCCAGAGGCTGCACCCCGGGATGGCCAGCTGCCCTTCCAGTTCGGGAGCCTTCAGGGCCCTTCCTGGCCTTGAGGGATCTTTTGGAGTCTGTATGCCTGGGGAGGGGTTCCCAAGTTCCTCCTGGCTTTGGGTAGGAAAGTACTTGACAAGCTGCTCTGCTCAGCAGGTGAAGGAAGGTGGGGCCAGGTGCAGCTATGCAGGTGTGATCAGCCCCACCCTGGCCAGAACAGGACCAGAAACAAGAAGTGGGGCCTGGGGATGAAAGGGTTTGAATAGGCAGAGCAGGATGGGAGGGAATTCCAGGTAAAGAGCCTGGGAAGTGGGAGCACAGGGCTGGAAGCAGATTGTCCACCATAGCTGGAGGTCTGTGAACTCCCAGCTTGCCTGGATGGGAGCACTGGAGGCCAGATGGAAGGAGAGGGGAGAAGCAGAGGGTGGAGGGCTTGGACTCCAGGCTGGGAGGCAGAGGAAGGCTTCGGGAAGAAAGTGGTCTTGATTGGCCTGAAACTCCCTCTGGAGCAGAGCAGAGAGACAAACAGACAGGTAAGGCAAGCAGGAGGGGGAGAGTGAGAGAGATGGTGGTAGAAGGAGCCACATCAAGAAGAGAGTCAGGGAGGGGGCAAAGCAGAGAGGCGGGGGTGGGGAGGATGAAGGCAGAAGAAGAGATGTGGATCAACAGCCAGGAGGATCAAATGGGAGGTGGGGGGCAGTGCAGGGTCCCTCTGAGTGATGTCACTCTTCTCTCTGGGACATTTCACGGCTTCCTGGGAAGCCTCTAGAACCTAGCCCAGGACCAAGGCACTCTGCTATGGTCCCCACCGTTTCTGAGGATGACAAGCCAGGTGCTGCTCCAGGGTCCTTCCCTGCCCTGTGCAGTGGCCAGCAGTGGCCCTGGGTCTGGGGCTCCCTCCTGTGGAGGGGGTCAGGCTGGGACGCAGCAGGGTGGTGCAGAGGCTGCCCAATGGCCCTTCCAGCCTGCCATTCTCGGAGGCCCCAGGACTGTAACTCGAGGCTGGATGCTCTTCCTGCTCCAGGCCCAGGGCCGCACTTTGCAGTATAAGGCCCCATGTGAGCCCCACCAGGGCATTGCAAGGTGGGAAAGACTTCTGGGGAGGGAAAGGTCGGATTTCATCATGGGGCCATCTGCTTCATCACTTTCCAATTATCTGGATATTCCTCTGTAAATGGTCCTTAATAACACCCCGAGATTCCATGCCAAAAAGAGAATGCTTTGGACTCACAACCATTGACTTAAACACCTAATTAAGCTCATTCTTTGAACCAAACCATATTTGAGTGCATCTGTCGGCCCTCCTTCATCTCAGCCGCCTCAGGGTTGTGGGACAGCCCTAATGGGAAGGAGGGAAGGAGGGACAGAGGGAGATAGGAAGGGAACTGAGGACGGGAGGGAGGGGCCCCCAGCGTGGCAGCCAGCCCTCCCGCACTTCCCTGACAGCCCTCCATCCCAAGCGGCCCTGCTCAAGCTGTTTGGTCCCTTGTTCCCAGAGGCTGTAAAGTCACCCATTCCATCCCTAGCCTCTTCCTCCTACCCTTTCCCCGAAGGGGCCTGGCAGGACCTCGTTTCTCCTTCCTCTGGTCCAGCACCTGCCAACACCGACCCTGGCTTGTCAGGGGAGGTTTCTCTAGCTGAGGCTTTCTGTCAAAGCAGGCTTCAGCAGCCACACCACAGCAGAGTGCTGGTCACCGCCGTCCAGGCCTCTGAGGAGTGGAAACACAGGGAGAGCCCAGAGACCTGCATGCGTGAGCTCTAACCCCTCTTCTCTTGCCACCTCTCTGGGTGACGGCAACAGTTCTCCAGCCCCTTCCACCCCTCCTCCCTAGCCTCAGTTTCCCCATCTGCACACAGAGGCATGGGCTTTGGGCTCTCTGTTGTGCTCCAGCTCTATCTGCAGGGGCCCCACATCCTGGCCTCTGCTCATGAAATGGCAGGATTTAGGTATGAGGCCAAATCCTCAGTTGACCTGGCCACTCATCCCAGAAGAGGGCAAAGCCCTGGACAAAAGCACACAGGTGGCCATGGCACAGCCGGCATCGCACTTCCCAGCTGCATGTCACCACTCAGCTCCAAAAGCCCAGTCGGCACAATTCTCCCCAGCCCCAGGCGGCTGGACCCCCTCCTCGTGGGTCCCTCCAGTGTTCTCTCAGCTCCTGATATCACAGACCTCGTACAGCACCCCCATGGGCCATGCATCTCTTGCCCAGCCTTCACACGTGCTGCCCATTCTTGCAGAAATGCCACCCCCCCATTACCACTATGCAACTGCTCCTCAAGTTTCTGCATAATGCCAGCCCTCCCCCCGGGCCCCTGACCCCAGGCCAGCACTCATCCCACGGAGGTGCAGTTCTGGCTTCCTGCCTGTCTCTCTGCTAGCCCGTGGACTCTGTAGGACAGGGACCGCAACTTGCTTCCCGACCTGTGTGTCCTCAAGCACCCAGTTCTAGGCCAGGATTGGCCTGAGTGTTCTGTTCACATCTGGAAGAGTGAGTGAATGATCTTGGAACCACCAGCCCGCAAACCTGGACCTTTTGTGCAACTGACCCCAGGGAAGACAAACCCTCCCCTGGCTGGGCCTCCTGCCACCCAAGCAGCAATCTTGCCATCTCCCGCCAGAGGCACCTCCCTGGGGACAAATCAGCCCCAGTTCCCCACCTGTTTCCTTCACTTTGCTTCCCTCTTGGAAACATATTTAAATGTTTAAATTGTTTAGGGAACAATTAGCCCAACATATGGTCTAATCACATTTTGTCTTCTGATGAAAACAATGCACAGAAAACTTGGAAAATGATGACAGACAAGGCTTGATCGTGTTTCCTTCTCTTTTTTTAAGTGTTTTGTTGTTGCTGTTGTTGTTTGTGAACATAAGCATGGCGCAGATGAAAGGTTCTTAGCAACTGTCTGACCAAATCCCTCATCATACTCAAGGGGAACTGAGGTCCTGGGAGGGGAAGGGACTGGTCTGAAGTACCCCAGACCAGAAATCCAGCCTCTGACACCTGCCTCTTCCTTCTTCTCTATAATCTGGGGGCTTGGACTTGCTTCTCTTGGGGTCCTTCTGGGAGCAACGTGCTCAAGTCCCCTTATCTTGAGATTCTCTGCTCTAGGGACCAGCATCTATGACAGGGGGTGTCTTTGACCCTAAGACTTCATATATTGGAGGCGTGAGCAGCAGGAGAGCAGAGAGTAGGATGGGCTTTCGTCCAGAGTCCCTTTCCCACAGCCATCAGGCAAGGGCTGGCCAGACCAGACTCCCCAGCCTCACCGGCTCATTACCACCAGCCCTAAAGGACCCAGATGGTGGCCCCAGGAGGACACTGAAAGCCCTTGGAAGGAGGAGAGCCTGGCCCTCCCTGACGCCCCTGCCCTGTTGGGGTGCTTGGAGTTGGCAGCAGCCAACATTTGGCAGGCAAACCATTGGTCACCCAGTAGCAGTGGGAAACCCTGCCCAGGAAGGTGTTATTATTACTGGCCCCAAGACTCGGGGAGGTGGCTGGGCATGACAGGGCAGGGCCGGGACTTGCCCCTGAGCAGTCAGTTCTCTACAAGCTCTGAGGAGACTGGACAGGCCCACTCAGAAAGAAGCAGGCATCTGCTGTCGCTGAGATAGATCCTGGGTCATCGCTCCACCCAGGTGCCCAGGATCCTCTAGGGAGACCAAATTCAGGAGAGGGGAGCCAACAGCCAGCCTGAGGCTGCATGATGAAGGCTGGGGGGGTGGAGAAACCCAGAGGGAAGGGCTCCAGGCAGGGACCAGCCCAGCAGTACCAGAGAGAGGGAGGACAGGGGAGATGGAGTCAGGCCAGACCTGTCTGGAAGACTTGGCCAAAGGGCTCGACAGGGAGCCTGGCAGATGGGCCCTGCACCCCAGAAGCCTTGCCACAGACAACCACAGGCTGAGCCTCCAGCCATCAGGACACAGCCCTGGCAACACTGGCCAGCTGGGGGAACACGGGTCATTTGTTTCTAATGAAGGGAAAATGCACGTCCTGACCTTCCTCTCTGAGTTGTACTCCCCTCCCCCTAGCAGGGCTGAGAGTGGTTAAAACATCCAGATGGATGCAGCCCAAGACTGTCAGACTGCTTGACCTGAGGGCAGGGGAGTTGTCTGTGCTAAGGGCCAGCAGAAGGGGTGCTGGGCTCTGCAGTTTAGCACCATTGGGGTGGGGAAGGGGAGGCAGTCAGGTTCCCACTGCTACTGGGTGACCACTGGTTTGCCTGCCAGATGTTGGCTGCTGCCAACTCCAAGCACCGGGAAAGCCACCACACAGCCCACTGACCTGGGGGACACACAGCGAAGAGAGGCCAGACCACAGACAGACTGCGCACTCCACGCTCTGCAAGGGACCTGTGGAGAACACCGGCCGGAATGCCTGCGAAAATCTGGAGGGCTTCACAGAAGAGATGACTTATGACATCTGGGTCTTGAAAGATGAATAGGAGTTTGTCTCCAAGGGTAGGATGGGAAAGAAGTGATCCAAACAGAAGGAATAGCACCTCCTAGAGTCACAGAGCAAGGAGCCTTTGGCTGTGATTTCAAAAGCCAGTACCTTAGATGCTGAGCTCTGCTCCTCTGGGTGTGAGGCACCATGAACAGCTTGCCAAGTCTCAGAGAAGAGCTGGGGGAGGGTGACACAGTCAGATGTGTTTGTGGGAAAGCTCTGCCAAGAGTTTGTTGGATCAAAGGAGAGATTTGTAAGACCTTTCTGAGACAGAATCCACAGAATTTGGTGACCGCCGGATATTGGCAGGTCATCTCACCTTTCTGGGCCTGAGTTCCCTCGGTGCTAAAATGGGTCACAGGGATAGCCACTCCACCTGCTGCCCTACACCCTGCACCCTGTGGGGCTGACTGCCCCTGAAGCCCCAGTTCTCCCATCCAAAATACAGGGATGGTAGTTAAAGCATCTGCCTCCTGGAGGTGTGGTGAGAACTCAGCGACATAATCCATGTGGATTTCGTAGCCCAGGGTCTAGCAGAGGATGGATGACCTCTCAGTAAGTGCCAGCTGCCGCCTGAGGGGACCACAGGTGACGTATCTGAGAAGCCACGTGGCTGAGAGAAAGTAGAAGGGGCAAGATGACTAGGGCTGTGCTGGGTGAGAGAACTGAGAGGGGTTCCCTCTGTTCTCTTTTACCCACACTTTTGTATTATTAAGATATCAATTTAACAATTTAACAATAATGTTTAAAAGCTTAAGCACAAGATGTAAGTAATTGTTACTGTGGTAAAGCTCTTATCTTGAACAGCCAGCACCAGGAGCCCCCTGGGGACATCAAAGGATTCCAGACCTTCACCAACTTCAGGGGGTCACAAGAAGTCCTCAGTGCTCTTGGGAATGACACTTTCAAAAGGCTGATGCACGTTGTGGCTTTCTCTTGTCCTGTCGGTCCACAATCCAGAAAACAGTAGAGAACAAAGGCACGTCATGTGCTCTCCCAGGCCATATCCCAGAGAGCTGTTTGCGTGGTCTGTGACATTGAAGCTCCCGATATTTCTCTGAGGATGGTGCCATATTGCCCCGTCTCACCTGCAGGAGTCCCCACTGTGGCATCTCCTCTGTGCATAACACTCCACCTGTAAGACAAGTATATTTGCCAAGGTGTGTGCCCATCAGACTCCATCCATGGGCCCCCTCATGCTATGGGTTGTGCATGGGGAAGACTCATGAGAAGGGTGCAGGGTCACCACAGGGGCTGACCTCAGCGACAGGAGAAAGTGGTCAGGGAAGGGCCCCGCGATGAGGATAGGAAGACATGGAGGGGCCACGGCAGGCAGACATGGGGCTAGACCAAGGCATCAGGACCTGGCAGTCCGTATTCAGGAAACAGAAGGCCCAGCCGTAGCTGGAGGGATGATCTTGGGGAGTCGATGTCCTGGGGAACCTCGAATGTCACACTGAATGAGGACGATATCTATGGAAGTTTTGCAAGCAGCAAGTGACAAGGTAAGAGCTAAAAGAGGAGGAAAATTAACCTGGCAGTGGTGCAGTCAGAAAATTGTTAGGTACTTGGGAAAGGGTAGAGGGAGAGAAAGAGGTTTCTAAATTCAGTTCTTTCACTCTAAAATAATACTGATTTCCTGGGCCCACTGGGTCACAGAGGGCTGAAACCTCAGTCCTGGCCTCTCAAAATTCTGAGCAAACTCCAGAAGCTGCAGTACTCATGGGACTATCACTTGGTCCAAGCCCCAAGTTGCGTGACTGCATTCACGGGCCTCAACATGCAGGATGATGAAAAGGGGAGTTTATGAAGATGTGGCAGGTGGACACCAAAGTGTCCCAACACACATATGCTCTCAGAAGCTTGGTGCTGTTGAGCATCACCCCCTATCAACTGAGATAGAGAGGGCCTGAACTGCAGCCAGCAGATGGGGCTCTCTGAAATGTGAGCCAGAAGAAATAGCTCATGTCAGAAAAACAAAATTCCAGTTTAGCAAAATCCTTTCCTCCCTCCTCAGAGAAAAATTCCTATTGAGACCCCGAAATTATGGCAATCCAAGATGAGTTATTTATTCTGGACCACCACACCACAGTGCCTGTTAAGTACAAAGAGGAAAAATGCTTTTGGATTTGGAAAATGGGGCTGCATCACAGATGGTGCCTGAACATGCATAGATTTGGTTGTTGCATGAACAGATGGAAACTTGAAGGAAAAAATTAAAAAAAAACTTCAGCATTCATTTGCCAGACCACTGCCAGGCTGGAGACGGGGGAGTTTGTCACTTGGCTGGGGAGGTTTATGTCCTCCAGGCTGTGGGATGGGAGTAAGAAGTGGTGTTGAGTGGTCAGTCCAAGCTAGGTGAGAATCCTGGCTCTGCCACGTACCTGCTGAGGGAACTCTCTGAGCCCATTTCCTCATTTGAATGCAGGCATAATGGGGAGGGGCTCACAGCATTGCTGGGAGAATTGAATGTAGTGATGTCCACAGAGCACACATTGGTACCCAGTGCAGTGAGTGCCCAGTAAATGACCGAATCTCCCAGCAGGTGTGTGGGGCCATACTAGATAAAACCCAGGTAAGCCTGCATGGGATGCTGAGGCACCGAGGAAGGCCCCCTGGTCAGCTCCACTGGAGAGGTTGGGGAGAGAGACTCTGCTAACATCTCCTTTCTAGAAACTGTGGGGGTCCTGGGCAGGATCTGCAAAAGTACATTGCTTGAGAGACGCCAGCAGACTCCAGGGTCTACAGAGAAGGTGCCGCAAGAGGGGTCTGCGGCAGGCTCTGTAGGACTTGGAATGAGTGAGGACAATTCAAATGGAAGGTTCTGTCTATGGTGCCCAAAGATTCTCATCCAGGAAGCCAGTCCGTCCTCAGTTTCTTCCACCCAGCCCATCTGCACAGGTTGCAAAAAGCACCACAACCTTTCTCCTTCCCAACCTGCAGGTCCCTACCTTGTAACTTTGCAGCCCCTCCCATCAAAGGGAAGGCCATTTCTCCACCCTGAATCTGGCCCTGAGACTTGTTTCAACCAACAGGATGCAGCAGCAGTGACTGTGCCCACTTGCCCAAGGCTTCCACTCTCTTGTTCCTCTGCCCTGGCCAGGAGAAAGAGCCCAGGCTAGCCTGCTGGAGGAGGATACCCATGAGCAGAGCAAGTTGCCCCCATTGCTTCAGGTGATGGCTCAGGCATGGGAGGAGACCCCAGATGAAGATCAGTCAAGCTGTCTAGCCTTTCTGCAAGGGACCACAGATGCACGGGTGAGCCCTGTCAAGCTCAGCTCAGGTCAGCAGATCCACCTGGCTGACCCAACTGCATGCCACAGAGGTCTGGTGGTGGTTCATTACACAGCATCGTTGCAACAATAGACATTGAGGTCAACGTCTTCCCCTTTCACCAACTCTCGCACTCCAAGCCAACTCCTTGCTCTGCAGAGAGTGGGGAGAAGGGAGGCTCTCAGTGCAATCCAGAACCACAGAGCCGGCCTGGATTCAAAGACAAGACAGCCCCTCTCCCCCAGACCACGACTCCAGCACAGCAGCTACACGTTATGTCACCAGGTGGTCTGAAAGCCTCCTTGCTGAATGGTGGCCCTGCAGCTGCTGAGCTGATGCTGCAGGGATGGCAACCCCAGCCCTCCAGGCACCCACAGGTGAGGGGCTGCCCCCAGGCCTAGGCTGGTCACCCTGGAGCTGGGCAGAAAGACAGGCCCACAGAGTTCTCACAGCCAACCCTGCAGATGCTCCTGGGTGAACCCCGTCCCCCTCCCTCCACCAAGCAGCCCCAGGTGGCCCATTAGTTGCCCAGACTCATAATGCTAGCTCCCAGGGCCAGCGGAGCTCTGGCTAAAACCACCCTAAGCAGCCACAGGAGACAGCCTACCCATCAGGGTGGCTGAGGCCAGAGGCACGCTGGGACCTGCAAAGTGTAGTCAAGATCTGAGACCTGAATGCTCCAGGGGATCGTCCCAGGGGAGATGGTCCCAACACGGAATAAGGGGCTGT
This sequence comes from Tolypeutes matacus, assembly GCA_026826555.1. Lineage (NCBI taxonomy): Eukaryota > Metazoa > Chordata > Mammalia > Cingulata > Chlamyphoridae > Tolypeutes > Tolypeutes matacus. The sequence continues at coordinate 5,933,566 of JAKSZT010054565.1, read as the reverse complement.
CCCTCCTTCCACCCGATTCTGCTTTTAAAACTGTACATAAGTCATCTTACCCGAAAAGATTTCCTGGAGAATCTTGCCTTCATTCTCATGAATTGTGAGGGTTATTTTCTTCTTGCTACTTTCAGTCCTCCACAACTTATGTCAACTTCCAGCCTTCTGAACCACCCAGGAGCATCTGCTGGCTCAGGTATAGTTACTCTGTCTTTAATGCCTTTCCCCTACTTTTGCATCCAGCAAACTCGTACTCATCCTTTAGGACCTGGCTCAGATGTCACCTCTTCTGGGAAGCCCTCCAAGATTTCCCTGGGCAGAGTTAATGGTATCAGCTGATGGGCATTCTGCAAACTTGGCTGTGCATCTCCCACACCAGGAGTCAGCAAACTGTGGCCAGAGGGCTAACTTCCACTGGTCCTCTGTTTTGTAACTAAAGTTTTCCTGGAACACAGTCACATCCATTCATTTGCATACTGACCATGGCTGCTTTCATGCCACAAGACAGCCGCAGAGACTGTATGGCCTGTAAAGCCAAGAATATTTACTATCTGGCCCATCACAAAAAAGTTTGCTGACCCTGCCTTAGACTGTGAGCTCCTCAAGAGCTAGAACAAGGAAAGAGCTTCTGTCCCCCAGCACTGACCTGGAGTCTGCCCGCAGAAGGCACTTGATGAATTGATGAATGGATTAATGAATGAAAGAATGAGTGAATGAACGAATGAGTAAATGGAGATGTTAAGGATGTGTCAAAACAAAACAAAAATAAAGCCCATGTTTGCAATGTCACCCACAATTCCCTGGACCAGTGTTTCCCAGAGGGCCCAGGGAACTTTCCACTGACTCCCACATGCCCCAAAGTTTAACATGTGCTAACAAGAAAAAAGAGTTCCAAGCTCCAAAGAAATGTGGGCAGCCCTGAGGCACTGGGCATCTTCCAGCCCCATCCCTCGGCTCTCCTTTGTACTCCAGCCATTGCAGGAGCAGCCAGGAGAGGGCAGGAGAAGCCCAGCAGCACCTGCCTCCTGGCTCTCCACTTCCAGATCCTCTCCTCTTATGTCTCAAGTGGACAAGCCAAGGTGTGCACTACATGGCAGGAAAGAGCCCCAGTTGCCCCCAGCAGTTCCCATTCAATAGAGCACCCTTGGATTGGCTTTCCTTCCTCCCATTTCACCTGACCCAGTGCCCGACTCCTGCTTCTGGAACCATGCCTCCAAAATAAACCACCTGTGCACTAGCCATCGTCTTGGGCTCTGCTTTCTAGGGGACAATCCAGCTAAGAAACCTAGGTTCAACAGTCCCACTCTTACTGCAGGAGTTCCAGGATGGTCAATATAGTTAAATGCTCTGTAAATCTTCAAAAGGGACATATGGTGAGCAGCTCTTCCTAAGTTTCTGTGTCAACCCTTTTTTCCCCCAGAGTGCCCCTCAGGTGCCCCCTGAGAAAAACACATCTTGATCTGTATTCTCCACGAGGTCAAAAGTTACTTTTGTCCCAGTCACCGCTGTTCCCCAGGAGCTGTGGTGCCTGGCATGGAGCTTGGGCCAGGAGGTGGGCTGTGGCCAGCCTGTCTGGGTGGGAGTGGAACTGAAGAGGAGCACAGGGCTGGGAGAGAAGCCCTGGCATTTATCCAGGGTCCCCTGAGAATTCCTGGGCTGCCTACTGGGAACTCCAGAGACCAGGATGGACTGCAGGCTGAACCCTGAAGTTCCCTTCACCCTTGAGACTTGGCCTCCTGGTCACAGCCTGTGTGCAGCTCAAGTGCCTTCCTGCCACAGAGAATATCTTGGTTAGCCCTGGCCAAGAGGGCACAGTGGGTATGCCATGCCATAGATGCACCAGGAGCATCTGGCATCCTGGGGGCAAGAATGAGAGATTAAGGGTGCTCCTGCCACTCAGATGCACTCAGGGCCTTGCCCTGGAAGCCAGGCCAGACAGACTTCTTTGTGGGGCCAGAAGCTTTCCCATGACCCAATGGCTGATGTCCCCATGGCACTTGACTTGTGTTTCTCTTGAGGAAATTAATGTATGGGTTGGTGATGAAATTGTCTAGGAGCTCAGGGGCCAAGCACTTTGATAAGTCACTTTGAAATGAGCAGGGACTTCCACCTACCAAGGGGCCAGTTTCCTCCCCAGCCCTTCCCTGACAAAGACACAGGGACAGCTCTCCCCCTTGTTGGACTGTCCCGGACTCTTGGACTTCCCTTGCAGCCTCCCCTGATTTCCCTGGTATCCAAAGAGCAAGACCCTCCAAAGGAGGTCTCAGGTCTACAACAGCACACTGAGACAGAGAAACAAAGCCTGCAAGCCCTGAGACCCTCCAGGGCTATGAGTGCCCCTTGCAGCATTTGTGAGGTGTCAGTGATGGCCCAGGGAGATGTGTTGCACCGTCCTTGAGCCTCCTCCAGCCGTTGTGACCAGTACCATGTCTCCTGGACAGTAGGAGCATAGCACGGGTTTGCTGACCCATCAGAACGTGGCCAGCAAGTGAGTTTTCTGGGTTTGGCCTCAGGAAGCAACTTGGAGCTAGAGGCCCCGGCCACCCTGGGGGAAGAGAACTTAGGGCAGAGAATGAGGTCTTTTTGTTGGATTGGTTTTATACCGCTGGCTCAACCTACAAATAGTAAACATTTAATTTCTCATCTCACAAGGACATTAAAGGGTAGATAAACCCCTATAAGCTTACATTTGGCATTTCAGCTTCTAAGCCAACAAATCTCCTTTTAGCGTCTCTCGCTCACATGCCTGTGCACGCTGCTGGGTCTCTGAGGCAGGTGGGGAAGGCCGGGCAGGGAGCACCCTCTCTCAGGCAGCAGAGTCACCTGCCACGGGGCAGTACAGCAGGGCCACAGTCCAGCCTCCTCGGGCCCCAGCTGTGGCCCGACCCTGACTGGCGGGACTTCTAGGGACCTTCAGTGGAGTTCAATGCTCCCTTGGCACGTGTAGTATGCAGCTTTTCTAAACTGCTCTGACTGTAAAAGGACCAGCTTAAGGGAGCTGGTAAGGGATAGGAAGCACAGCTCCAGCTGCAAGGGCCACCAGCATCCCTTTGTGATGTCCCCATGAGTAGCAGAGGGGCTGCTGAGCAGAGCCTGGGGTCCTCCCCAAGCCCCCACTTTGGAGAGGAGGGGCACAGGCTGAGTCAATAGCTGGATCTCTCTTCCCAGCACCTCTGGCAGCTTTTCCCTCCTCCCAGATTGGTGGTCTGAAGCCAGGAAATATCCAGGTGTCACCTGTCAGAGTAGGGCAGCAGGGGCATGCGTGGACTCTCAGGGAACATGCACCCGGGAGCAGGTATCATTTCATCTGCCCCACACTCCTCCCTTGGTTGAAGTAAAGCTCCCTTTCCAAATGAGGGATTCATTTAGGGGTCTCCCATCATCATTCCCAAAAGCCCTGTGGCCTGAGCCAGGCCAATCAGCCTCCTGCCCTGAGGCTCTTTGTCCCAGAATCTGGTTGTTCACACACATTCACATGCCTACATGCTCACATGTTCACACACATGCACACACACCTGCACACATGCTCACACACTCACACACTGACATATACCACTCTCACATGCTCTGTACACATATGCAAATGCATGCATCTCCCCAGTCTCTCCCTTCCCCTCAGGACATATTAACTGTCTTTTCTGTCCAATAAATCCACTTTTTAAGTTCCCAAATGGGGAGGAAACAGTTATGATCAGACTGAGACCTTGTATGCCATGTCCCAGCCCTGGAGCCAGATTTTATGACCAAGCTATCAGCCTCTGATAATGGAGGTGGATGGTAGAAGTGCAGGCACAACTTCAGTAAAGGTGGACTAGTGAGCCGAATTGGAGGGAGGGGTGCCGAGGTGAGCGAGGAAGGGTCAGCCGGCCGGCCCGTAATTAGCAGGCCCCCCAGCATGAAGAGAATTAGGAACACCAGTTCTTAGGAGTTTATTCCGCATACAAAAACCATCTTCTATTCTTCTCCTATCTATTCTCAATTTCCTCTCAAATGAATAGAATCTCCTCCATCCTATAATATATGGATTTGATTTTCTGCTTGTGCCCTCAAAAGTGCAAAAGAATCCACAGATGCCATTACAGAGGGCTACAGCCTCCCCCCACCCTGCCTTTATTTTTTAATCACGTCTTTATAAATCATCAAATTTCTGGTTCTTCCAGCTACCGGCGGAGATGCTGGATTCACTAAAGAGAGCAAGAAGCCTCCATCTCACCTTCGTAAGTAAGGTGGGAGGGTCCCCTGGTCCCAGAAACATTGATTTAGTGCCCAGACATGGACTAACGTGGCCAGGAAAGGCCCAGGGAGTGCTGAGGTGGAGTATGTGGGGTAGAGGGTCTCCTTGGGTCAGGGTCTCCCTCGGGGGTAGGGGGCTGCTGACCTGGGGCCCGTGTAGCCAAGAGGGGACGTATGTCAGGGCTGCAGGCCTGGCAAGGCCCTGCTGAGGAGCTAATCTGTTGGGTTGAACATTTTCCACTGGCTCCTTCTTTTTAAAGCCCCAGGGGAAGGCACTGGCTGGAAGGTCTGGGTGCTCAGGTGGGTGGGGGGATCCCCAGGCAGTGGAAGGACTAGCCAGGTGGGCAATGTGGTGTGGCCTGCTTAGACAGAGGGGCTTCCTCACATCCAGCCATGACTCAGCCTCATGCAGCAGGGACATAAGGACAGTGAAAGTCTGGGTTCCCGGCCCATCAGGGTCAGAGCTGACCACCACCGTGGGAGAGGACTCATTGCCCCAGACCCTTCCAGCTGTCTGTGTCCAGGGGACAAGCCATTCACAGATATGTGGGCCCAGGAAGCCACCTCTTCCTCCAGGAAGCCCTCAGACCACATCACTGGCCCAGCTGTGCTGCCCATGGCTATCCCCACATCTCTCTAGACTAGAGGTGGCAAACAGGCAGTGGCCAGCCAGACTCAGCCCATGGATGGGGGATCCATTGGCCAGTGTGTTTTATTGTCAATCATTTTATTTCGTTGACAACGAATTTTAAGAATTAAATTTTCTCTCACATCTGCGCACAAAGATGTCGGTGTGGGAGGTGGGCAACATGGGAATCCCAGTGGGTTCCGTGTAATATTTTAGGTAATCTAAGCACCTCTTAAAATATATGTATATATATATATATATATAAATAACATTTTTGTAAGCAAATACACATATATGCATATATATTTATATATCATTTTACAAATGTTTGTATGTATTGTGAGAATTTTGATTTTTACCCATAATAAAAAAAAAAAAAAAAAAAAAATCTTCAACATAAAAAAAAAAAAAAAAAAAAGATGTCCGCTTTCTCTTGAGCAGTTGGAGGATCTGGGCCCACATCCCTGAGGGTGACACGTGGCTGGAATGCCTCTAGAGGGGCTGCATTCCCAGTGCCACTGCCTGCCCACCTCACTCTTGCAATCCTTGCCTGGCCTCGGCAGCATTGGCTTGGTACCCCACACCCACCCAGCCCCCACCACACACTCACTGTCCTTGAGATGTGACTTCGTATGGTGGGATAAGACCAACATGGGCCTCACGTGATTCTGAGTTCCAAGAGCAGAGGCCCTGGCACAGGAGCCATGGGGAGGTGCTGTCCAGGGGCAGTCGGGTGGCCGCAGCAATAACGAGGCAGGCCACACATCTCAAGTTCAGGATAACACTGAACTTGTGGGCCACCCAGGATGGCATCCTCACCCCAAAGCAAGCCTAGGTGGGATATTTCCCTGGTTGTCCAGGAAGAGAAGTGGTCAGTCCCTGACTGATGGTTACTCAAAAATCCAAAGCACATCTGTGCCTACAGCCCCAGAAACCCCTCTCTCCAGGCCCAGGCCCCCGGCCAGCTGCAGACTCTCTGCCACCCAAAAAATGCTGTTGAGAGATGCAATGCTATTTTATATAAATTTTTGCACATGTATTTTTAAAGAAGAGGTGATTTGTTCAAAAGTGTATATTCAAAGTAAGTTTCATATTACCCCAATCAAAATGAAATGTTGGGAGAAGACGTTATCATTTCACATGAATGGTGCATTTGGATTTAGAAAATCTCACCCTCAAGTGACCTCACAGAGGTCAGCGGTGCCATAAGTGACTGAAGCAGGGAGGTGTAAGACAATAGGGAGGAGTGAGGACTGTGGCATGTGAGACATGTACACATAGGACAAAATGCCACAATGATGCACAATCAGCTTTGGCAGTGTTCCTAGGGGATGTTAGGGCAATGGTAATAGGCTATTTATGGTGATGCCTCTAGAAAAGTAAGCGTATGTCACCAGCACTTAGTATGTAAGAAATGTACCTATAGTAGAGGATGTAAGCCTGGCACACTTCTGGAAGAACAATTACATTAGGATACCATCTTATCAGAGATAAGAGAGCTGTTAAGCAACTGTGTTGTGTACTCTGTGGGGACCACCCGAACCCAGAAGAGCCAGATTCAGCCCACAGACTGCCTGCAACTTGCCCCAGGAAGTGGAATCTCAGAGATCTCAGCCAGATTCTCCAGCCACCCAGCTCTGATACCTGTCGGACCTCAGCCCTGGTCCAACCCAGGCAAGGCCCTGGGCCTCAGGGAGAGTCACTGCAGCCAGGTGGGAAGAGGCCCTGCCCAATGCAGGGAATGGGGGCAGTGGGGGGAGCCATCACAGCATCCCAGAGGACTCCCCAGCAGCCTCTGCGAAGGCAGAGACTCAGCCATTGCACAGAAGGCCGACCAGGACCTGAGCAAGGGCCAAGGCAGGGAGAGAACACCCTCCTGCAGCTGGCCCACCCTCCTGTGCCCCTCACCTGGTCACCTTCCTCCCCGTGTTCCCAAAGGAAAGCTGTAAATCTTGCAGGGCCTCCTCTCCACCATCCGGAAGATCAGGGGCCCCTGTGCATCTGCCTCAGTGGACTTGTTTGGACTTCAGGGGAACTTGGCCCAATCACAGACACAGACCCCTGTCCCCTTGCCAGCCTTGCCTCTCATGCTCCCCTCACTCTCTGAGCTCCAGCACCCTGGCCTCCTTTGAGCTCCTCCTTCAAAGGAACCTGGAGGCTTGGCAGCCTGCCCCATCTACCTCTGCATCCCAGTCCACCCCTGCCTCCTTGTTCCTCCCACTTGCTCAGTGCTTCTCAGAACTGGCTGCCTCTGCCCACTTCGCCCCAGGGGCATTCAGCAATATCTAGAGACATTCTTGGCTGTCCCAACTGGGGAGATACTGCTGGCATCAAGTGGGCTGCTGTTTGGCCTCCTATAATGCATAGGACAGCCCCCCAACAAAGAATGATCTGGCCCCAAACGGCAAGCATGCTGAGAAACCCTGCCTAGGCCCTTTCTCCAGGAGTCCCTTTTAGGCACCCACAGCCTGCCTGCTGCCCTCAGGTCCTACCCCCACGAGGCCTCCCTTCCACAAGGCTCTCTGGCAGAACAGGTTGCACCTTCACCTTAAGCCCTGCAGCCAAGTGCAGAGGGGAAGCTGGAGCTGCCCTTGAAGGCCCACCAGGAGGAATAAGGGGCCAATGAGGGAAGTGGGGCATGGGTGGGGCTGGCAGGCAGAGAACTGGAGGCAGGGCCAGGCCGCTGGCTGGGAGGCTCATCGGGACACTTAGAAAGGCTCTGCTGAGGGTGGGAAGCCCTCAGGAGCCTCTGTGAAAGGCTTGATGCCCTGTGCCCCCAATCATGGGGCCCCCTGAGCAGAAGCCCTGCTGAGGTGGGAGTGGGAAGGGGCTGTGAGAGGAGCGCTGACCCTTTCAGCCACCAGGAACTGTAACTGTCCAGGCAGGGGATGAAGGAGGAGTGCAGGAGAACCCTTTCCTTCCCAGGCCAGGGCTGGCCCCCATCACTCTCAGGAACCCCCCAGCCCATCCTCCCAGGATGCTACCCCAGTAAAGTGGAGAATAATTATGTCTCCTGGAGAATAAGCCCCATGGGTGTTACAAACATGGGGAAGAGAAGTAGGACAGGCAGTCAGGGGGACTGCAGCGGGGGTGGTGGCCAGGATACGGTGGTCAGGGGGCCAGAAGCAGCAGGTGGGGGTCAGCCGCCCCTGCCTCACCTCCCATCTGGCTTCCTGGTCCCATCCACATTGGCACAGACCCAGCCTGAGTAACCCACTCTGTCAGGCACCATGGAGGGGTTGGGAGAAGGCAGCTTCTGCCTTCAGAGTAAAACAGGGGGGCCATGAGGCCTGGACGACTGGCCGACTGGGTGCACATGTAGGCACAGCTATCTCAGCTGGGGATGAACTCACATCACCACTCGAGGCCAGGCACTATCGGGGGCTTCAGTCCTGCGGGCTGGAGGCTCCTGGGCCACTCAAGGGCTCGCCAGCTCAGCCAGCGGCTCTCCAGAGCCCTTCACCCAGCTGTCAATAATTAACTGACCCACTCAACAAATACTCATTAGAAAGCTCCCATGTTCTGGGTGCTGCACAAAGGCCAAACAAGATGTGGAAAGCCCCTACTCCTTCTAGAAGAGGAGAGAAAGATCAAGTGAGCAAGGGCCTACACAATAGCCAGTGAATGCATGTGGGGGCTGGGGTTCCACTTTAGCTAGGGTGGTCAGGAAAAACCCCTCTGAGAAGGCAGAAAGTGAACAGAGATGTAAAACTGAGAAGAAGCCAGTCTGGGAAGCTCTGGGAATAGAATATGCCAGGCACACAGAGAACAGCAGGTACTAAGGCCCCAAGGCATACCTAAGCAGGGATCCCAGAGATGAGGGCTCTGGAAGGCTCTCAGGTGCCCCCATATATCGTGTCAGGTATCAAGCAAGGCCCCGTGTGCCTGCCCCTGGGCACTTGCTGCTCAGCAAAGGTGTAGCCTCCCCACCCTTTTGCAGTGTCTTTTGCCTCCTGCCCAGAGACAGTGGAGCTAGGGCTTCAGGAAGACACACTTCTGCCAATCAGCAAGGGCCGCTAGGGGCAGAGGTGCTGCCCCAGTGAGGGAGGTGGACACCTGGCTTGGCCTGCAGCTGCTCCGTCTGTCGTTTAATCTCCATCCACAGGCTCTGCTCCCCTGGGAACCATCCTGGCATGAAGGCACTTGGATGGCAAGCAAAGGGAAGAAAACAGAATCGAGGGTGGGCGGGAGGAGGGAAGGATGTTGCCAGCTCTGACACACCATGGTCCTTAACCTGCTTACATGTTTCAATTTAATTCAGTGAGTATTGATCGAGCACCTACTATGTGCACGGCTCTTTACTAGACCCTCTGGAGAAAGGGTAGAGCCAGTGATGACCACACCAAAAGAGGAGAAATTAAGTCTGTCTCATAGGCCAAAGAAACTTCTTAAAGAAGATATTATGTTAGTAGTGGTAGTAGTAGTAGCAGAGTGCAGTAGCAGTTGTGGTAGTAGTGGCAGCAGTAGCAGCCATATTAGTAGTAGTGATAGTGGTAGCAGTAGTGGCGACAGTAGTAGCAGTGGTGGCAGTAGTAGCGGTAATAGTAGCAGCAGCAGCAATAGCAGTAGCAGGTAGCCGCAGCAGTAGCATAAGTAGTAGAGCAGTCGCCATAACAGTGGTCACAGTAGCAGTAACAGCAGTGGCGGCGGCAGCGTATAAATGTTCTGTGTAAAACACTGTTCTAGAGCATTACACGCTAGCTCATTTAATCCTCACAACCACTCTGCGAGGCACGTACTGTTATTATCCTCATTTCACAAACAAGGAAATGGAAGCATAGAACGGGAATGTGACTGGTTCAAGGTCACACAGCCAGCAAGGGGTGGAACCTGGATTTGGACCCAGCAGTCTGGCTCCAGAGCCAAGGCCCCTGCCCACCTGTGACCTGCTGCCTAGTAGAATACGGCATTTGATTTGGGGCTGGAAGGATGGGTTGTCTTATGGCAAGTGGAGCTGGAGTTTCCAGAGAGAGACAACCCAGAGGGAGGCACCGGCATGGGCAAAGGCTCAGAGATGGGAACGTGGCCTCATGGTTGGCAGCTGAGGCAGAGTCATGACCGTCTGTCCTGTGTGGGCCATGGGACAGAGGTTCTCTGGGGCCGGGGATGGCTATGGCCCCCCACACCCTGGCCCCCAATTCTCCTCCTCAGCTGTCTTCCCAGGAGCACAGGTGTGGAGAGGGCCCCTCAGGAGCTTGGCCTGCAGTCCCTGCCATTGGCCACGGCAGTGACACTCCTGACTCGGCCAGTGCTAGGCTGGACTCTTCCCTGAACCACCCCCTGAATCCTCAAACAGCCCTACCAGATGGGTGCTGTTGCCCTCCCCCTTTACAGGTGAGGAGCCTGCCCAAGATGACACAGCAAATGTGGGGTTCCACCCAGTGCTCTCAGAGATGCCCCGGAGCCCCCCGGGCTGGCCCCAGCCTGGACACGACTCCCTCCGAGATCTGCCTCTGTCCCGCCCCCTGCCCCCGACTCCCCACCAAGACCCCCCTCTGCCAGTGCCCACTGCCCCCCCTTGTCAGCACACACAGCCTGGTGGCTGCTCGTAGAGCAGCCATTAGTACTCCAGCCAGTAGAGATGGAGCAAACGCATGGCTGTGTGCATCACTATTGTGACGCTTATAACAATCACGATTAACTTCTCAAATTCACGTCAGACCCAGGGGATCAATTGGGGGCTGTTAACAGTGTGCCTGACCGAGTTCCTGTTTCAGGCAAATGAGGAGTGAGTAGTATTTGCTTTTCTAACTACTGCCTGGTGCATTTTGGTCTTGATGATAGCATTTCCAAAGCAATTTCACAAACAGATTATAGAAGTAACATTTTTAATCTTTAGCAAAAATCCAAGATGTAAAGGAGATTGCAATGTCTGGTTTTTTAGCTATGCTTTCTAGAGTTAGGGCAAAATGTAGCATAAAATAAAGCAACAATTTTACTTGCTGTGTAATCAGCTACATTATCTCCAATTGTTCTTACTCAGCCATGTCAACCCCTCCCCAAGGGGGCTCACCTATTGCCACATTCCAGGAGGGACAGAATCATCAGCTCAGCTGCACTGAATACCGGCACCCACCGGTAGAATTTGGTCCCTCACCCCACCCCCACTGCCTGAGAATCCACTGTTAGAGATGCACTTCTCAAGCTATGCAAATGCCTCCAAGGCAGTGGTCGCTTTCCTGTGAAATAGATTGGAACCTAATTTACTAGAGATGGGGGGAGCCCCAGAATATAACCTGAAAAGACAGAAAGAGGGCAGGTGTCGCATTGCAGCAAGATAGAAGCTGAGAAGACAGGCTTGTGTAAAGGAAATGCAGAGCCGCAGGAGAAGAGAACACACAGCAAACGCGCAGCTGCTATTGGTGCCCCGCCCACCAGCCTTCAGTCAGCAGCCACCATCCAGCCCATGGCTTCTGCTGCCAGTACCTGCTGGCACAGTCACAGTCTCTGGGCACAGGAGGGTGCCAAGCCAGCGGTCAGAGCAGAACAGAAGCCAGGATGTAATGAACAGGAGCTGCTGGACAAACACTCTGCAGGTAGGACCATTCAGAGGTGGGACCCCAGTGGGGTTAAGCTCCTGTTCCCCCAGCAGTGGCCTGCTTGTACTTACACCCTCCATTGGTTTCCTGCCCTTCACTGTCTTACTTCTCTTCCCTACTAGCCCTTCCTAGGATCAACTCCCCAGCAAACTCATCAAGTGTGATTCTGTCATCTCAGGTCTGCTTCTGTGGGACCCAGCAGGAGACAGACTCTCTCACTGGCTCATCTGGGATCACACTCCTGAGCCAATGACTGTGGGCAGGGATATAGTACACTGAGAGGTCGGATCTGAATGGCATGCCTACCCAAAGATCTGGACGATGTGGTCCCACCCACCTGAGGCACATGGCTGAGAGTCAAGAGAGAAGTTACCCTGAGAAAAATCAGGGTCTGGTGCAAGAAGAGAGAGCTAGATGCTGAGCAGGTAAACACAGATGTCTCCTGTTCTAGAATGAGAGGGCGAGGAACAGGTCAGGCAAAGCAGGGCCCAGAGGACATTCCAAAGGGGATGTGTGTGAGAGCCAGGGAAGAAGTTCACAGAGAAGCCTATCCTTAGGGTGACTCAGTCAGGGGGGTGGGGAAGCAGGGGCAAGGGGATATGGAACCATGAGAATCCTGTCCGGCTATACTGCGGGAAAGCTGGGCCTCTCCTCCAGAGGCTGCATGTCTTTCTCGATCTCCAGTCCTGGCCCAGAGGTCCATCCTGGGTAGCTGCACCCCAAACCCTGGCTCAAATATTTCCATATCACAGGGAGCCAATGGGGATTGAGCTCCCTGAGGGCTGAGAGGGCTCCCTCAGGGCGTCAGGAGTCCTGGGAAGCTTGTCTCAGTTTTTATCTCAAAGCCCCTAGTTCTGCAGTGTTTCCAGGCACACTCAAGTTTGGGGGAAGGGGAAAGTGTGATTCTGCTATCAAGAAAATGTGGGAAAGGGTGTGCTGGATCAAGATGAACAGGTATCTCCTGTAGGATTTCTCAGGGCCTTTATTGCATAATGCACATTATGACTCACCAAGGAAGGTCATTTTATATGTTGGTTCCCAAACTCTCATGGCCTTGGAACACTTTTGTCCAATCATTTCAGGACCGGGGTTCAGTAAAATCCACTTTGGAAGATGCTGAAGCAGTAAGGCCAGTTCCCATCCTCAGGGGCAGCCTGGCCATGGAGCCCATGCCAGACACCTGCCAAACTGCTCCCCCACACTCACGCGTCACCCCCTAATCCCTAATCTGATATCCAATAAAAAACTAGCTAAGCCAACAAAGTCAAATGCAGTTTGCTAAACCACCCAGTTTGCCTAGAGACCACCAAGACTTGTGATTTCAGTGTGTCTAGTGGTTCCTCAGATTTTTCTAAAACACAGTGTGTCCACAATTAAGAGACTCCTGTGGCTGAGGATAGGGCCCACAAAACCCTGGGTGTTCCTTTGTGTCGGCGATTTTTGACAGTAAACACCTCTTGTTAACTGGACCCAACATCTCATTACAAAAAATTGCAGCAGAATCTTAATTGTTTCCTTTGTTTTCCAGCTACGATTAAGTTCATTTTGAGGAATTCTTTTTTATTTTTGGTGTGCAGCACAGTTGTTTAATGGCTCTCTCATCTCCGATAAGACGTTACCCTCACATAATCATTCTTCCAGCAGCGTGCTGGATTTACATCCTCTACAGTAGGTACATTTCTCACAAATTAAGTGCCAGTGATATGTGCCTACTTGTCTAGAGGTGTCACCATAAACAGCCTATAACTGTTGCCCCAACATCCCCCAGAGACACTGCTAAACCGACTGTGTCATCACAGCATTTTGTCTGATGACTATACATCTCACAAGTACACGTTCTGGCAAGAACAGGACTGTACATAAAGATTTTCCTGTTGATGTAGCACCTTCTGTATAAATCAGCTTGGCTAGGTTTGAATATCTCAAGCATCACCCCCTGCTACACACACACACATTTGACGTTCAGAACTAGAGGCTGCTTTGCCCCTTGTAAGTCAGACCAAAGAGCCTACTTTTGCTCCCTTCAGAACCCACAAGTAGGCAAACACACCTTTGCAAACAGGGAGAGAATTTGCCAGCCCATAGCCATGTTTACCAGACAACAGCTATCACTCACATTTTCAAGATACTTTATGCTTTGCAAAACTCTTTGCATCTAATATTTTATTTTATCCTCATCAAAGGTCTGTGTGGTAGGCAAGGCAAGCTCACTATTTCCACCACACAGAGGAGACAACCTGGGCTCAGGGGTGGGGGGGGCCTTGCTCAAGGACATTAGGACGTTAGTGGCAGAGGGACAACAAGAGCCTCCTACATCTTGGAACTCCCAGTCCAGTGCTCTTTCCACTTCTTGAAATATCTTTGCTGAAAAAGCAAGCTTGGCTCTGGGATGGCTGAGCTGGAGTTGGGCCTATGGAAACATCATTTCTTTCAGGGGCAGAGGTGGCACCTGGCTCTTGGAAGCAGCCACATTATATTCCTGAGCCAGGCAGGGGCTTCTCTCTTGCCTCCTTGCAGTCCTCACTCCCTCTCTCCCTCTCTCCCTCTCTCTCTCTCTCTCTCTCTGTTTCTCTCTCTGTCTCTCACTCCCATTCTCTGTCTCCTCTACCCTCTGTCTTTTCCTATCACCCCAACTCTCTCTTCTGGTTCTTCCTCTTTTCCTCTCCCAGCCTCTGCCTAGTGCTTGCAGAAGGAAGCTGACGGTAAGCCTGGCCCGAGGGCATCTATTAGGGTAGTCACCAAGCAGCAGAAGCCCAGAGACTCCTAGGAGGACTCTGCTTACCCAGGCAAATCAGCACCACACGTCCTTCCTGCCCAGCTCAAGGCCACCTTCCCAGAGCTTCCGTGAACCTCCTCCAGGCTCCCATTGCCCACTCTGCCTCTCTGCCCCTGGCACTCACCTGGCTGCCTGCCTCGCCCTCTGGCCTGAGGGCTCTGGAGGATGGGCTGTCACTCATCTCTCACAAAGAAGCCCGTGTGTGAACCTGTGCTGAGTGAGAATGCCAGGCTGCACAGCCCCTGTCCTTGGGGACAGAAGGAGGACGGGGGTCTAGGAGCAATCAGCACAGACTCAATTCCCACCATTCCAGGATATGGGGGAGCAGGGGGTGATTCTGAGCTTCCAGGCAGGGACAGGGCTCCCTAGCATGTTCAATGAAGACAATCAATGAAGTTTGCCACCCAGCCCCTGCCCCCATCCCTCTCACCAGAGAGGAGAGGAGAGGAGTACCATGGGGCATCCCCATACTCCTGACAAGGCAAGCACAGGGGAAACTAAGGGCAGGGTCAAATACCAGAAGGCACAAGCCTGTGGCATCCTGGTGGGCCAGGGATGTGTCCACAGAGAGGCCTTGCTGAGGAGGGCCCCTGAGAGGTGGGTCCTTGGGCAGTCTCACTGAAGAATTTGGTCTTTATCATTGAGGGTGTCTGGGGTGCAGAAGCTCATGCAGGCCCAGGGGAAAGAGCAGTAAAGAAGGAAGACTCTGTCCTGTCCAGTGCGGCTTCTGTCCCAGTGGGGAAGGTGAGCAGCTAATCTAATAAAGGAGCAAGGCAATGTCAGGCCATGGTTCCAGGGACATAAAGAGCAAACCATAAAGAGTACAGAGGGACTGGGGAGCCCATGCGTGGGGAGGTCAACGAGGGTCCCTCAGAGGAGGTGGCATTTACGCTGAGACTGAATGAAGACATGGAGCTGCCTAAGCAAAATTCTGGGTGGAAGGAGCAGCAACCTTCAGTGCTGGAGGTGGGACAGGTCTGTGCTTGAGGAACTTTCAATGCCAGTGTGGCTGGAGCAGGGTGGGGAGGGAAGGGCTTGGGATCTGGTTGGAGAGGCAGGCAGGGGTCCTTCAGAGGGCTGGAAGCAAGGAAGGGCCTCTGGAGGAGGCAAGAGCCAAGCAAGAGCAAAGCCTGAGATCCACTGAAAGAACCACGGCATGGGCTGGTTGAGAGGCAGTGGTGGCTGGGAGCCTGGTGATGGGTGGCCAGGAACTGACCAGTAGTCCATTGGTGGCCAGGAGCTGGTGGTGGCCCGGGGATGAGAGATGGACAGATTTGGATGTATTGTGGAGTCAGAGCTGACAGGACTAGCTGGCTGACTGGGTGGAAATAAGAGTCAGCAACTGTGATGGTTTGGCTAATGCGTCAACTCGGCCAGGTAATGGTCTCTATAGAACCCTGACTGATACAGCATCTTTAACCTTGGGCAGGCATCTATGACCCAAAAGGAGGGGCTGTTTTCTTCTAACTGGGAATCAGGACACCTGGGTGCCTGTCCTCCTTTGTCCACTTGCTTTCTCTTCTCTGAGTTATCCTCTCTGAAATGGAAGAAGAACACTTGCTCAGCTCCCTCACAGGGGTTGCCCCTCTAAGGAAGGGCCTGGGATGGTGAAAATGAACCAGGGATTGGAATGCAGATTTCCAGATAAGAAGGCAAATGGTGGTACAACAACAACACACACACATCCAGGGAAAAGAGGAGAAGTTGATAGAACTATTGGGTGGGAAAGTGGCTTTTAATCTGGGCCTAGATGCCTGGCTCACAGCTTAGCAGAAACGAGAGGAAGATAACATTATGGGGCAAGCAAAGGCATGGAGGTGGGAAGGTGACAAGCGCATATGGGAGAGAAGACATGGAGTAGGTTGGCTGCAGGGAAGCACCCAGGGGAAACACTATTTCTTGCTTACCAGGAAACCACAAATGCCCCCTGGAAAAGCCACCTGCATTATCCAAGATGGCCTCAGACTGGCCCCCCACACCCTCCAAGGCAGTGCTAACAGCTTGTTGATAAGAGCAGACAGCACCAAACATGTAGACGAGAAATGTATAATGAATAAACATTATTTAAAGGGACTGCGTAATGCCATGAATTTTTCAGTGGCAAAACCAGCCAAGAACTTATTAAAAAATGCATGAATTTCATATTTGATTATAAGTCAGGAGCAGCCAAAAGAGGGGGAGAGAGTGGGGGATGGGGGCGAGGTAGGGGAGGGGGAGGGGATGGCAAAAACACCAGCAGACTCGCAGGCTAGAATTAATGAGGTTGTTCCTAACAGGGAAGGAGTGACATGGTGATTAGTTAATTACTATTCAGCCGCCTGTAATTAATGCACAACTGAAATTGGTGTACAATGAATTAAACTACCACATAAAGCTGCTACCCCAATTGAGCCGAGGACTTTGATTCCTGATTGAGGAGGCTATTACCAGGACTTCACCATTGTGATTTCAATAGCATCTCCGCTGACAACATGAACATGTAATGCAACTGGTGGGAAAGTTGAGCTGAAGAAATTGGCTGCTTAGCGTAGCATGAAATTCTGAAGCTCACGCTTGGGCAGGATGCCCCGTGGCTGGAGCCTGGCTCTGGCTGGGTTCTGATCCCAGATTCCAGCCCAGGACCTGGTCCAGAGAAGGTTCTCAGTGACTATAGAAAAGGGGCATGGAAAACTGGGGAAGGGTGAGAACTGGAAGGAGAGAGAGAGGAGATACAGAAAAGTCTTCAAGGAAGGAAGACAAAAGTCTGCTTGCTTCTTCCCAAGGCCACCATTGCTATCCCAGATTCCAAGTCACTCTTGTCCTTCCCATGGACCATTGCAACCATGGAAGAGGTTACTGCAGTGGTCCAGGCACCAGGTACCCCCCTTAGGTGGCCCTCTACAATGCACTCTCAATGCAGGTGCCAGGATAATCTTTCATAAAGGCAAGTCGAACCATGTCACTCCCCTGCTTAAAACGCTCCTGTGGGTTTCCACTGTAATGTAAAATAATTCACTCTCCCTAGCATGATCTTCAGGTCCTGGTGTGACCTGCTCCCCACTACCTCCCACCTCATGTCTTCCTCTTGCCCTCATTGTCGTGTCCCAGGTACATCAGTCTTTCTGGCCCACAAAATCACCAGCCCAGGACCTTTGCACATGCTTTTCCTTCTGCTGGAAACTCTCTTCTGCAGCTCTTCCCAACAATGAGGTCTCAGCTCAAATGTCACCTCCCCAGGAAGGCCTGTCCTGACTTACCACCACCACCACCATTATTCTCCATCACATTACCTATTTATTTCCTTTATGGAATATTCTAGGATCTTATTACTTTTTTTAGGAATGTTGTCACTTTGTCCATGGTCCCTTTCCCCATTAGAACATGGGCTCCACAAGGGCAGAAAAGTGCCTGCTCTCTCACAGGTGTACACACCAGGGCCCCAAGACTAGCCAAATGAGGAAAGGCAGGCCCTTTAGGGGTGATGGGCCTTGTGGTTCCGGAGACAGGGGTGACTGCTGGGGGAGGGGAGACTCAGAAACCTATCCTAGAAGGAGAATTCCCTGGGCTGCGTATTGTCATGCATTGCTCCTTCCTCTGATGGTCCCTGAGAAGCATAGTCTGAGAGGAACAGAAGGGATCAGCTATAGATAGAGGAGGGGAATGTGATTGTGGGGGTCAGAGGCTGGCAAATGCCCCTTGGCGGCTGCAGCACCTGGCCCGACACCAGCCTTTGCCAATCAGATGGTGTCAGACTCTGGCTGTGCTGAGACCAAAGGTCCCTGGAGGTTGCTCAGGCTACTCTGGATCCCACCTCCCTCACCCAGAGACCTTGTCCCCATCATACCCATCATCAGGGGTCCTGGGAGACAAAAGTCTCTCTGCCCCACTCAATCACAAGTGGTGCTGCCACTGTCCATAGCAAAGACCCTCAAAACTGCAGGGTCCCTGAGAGCAGGAACCACATGGTCCTCCTCTCTGTGCCCCATTCAGATGACCAGCTCCAGCCTGGCTCACCACTGATGCTTCAGGCACACAAGCTGTGACAAACGGGGCATTGTGATGATAAGTAACAGAGACCTAACTCAAAAAAAAAAAAAAAAAAAAAAAAAAAAGGACACTTATTGGCACACTGACTGACAAGCCCAGAGATGGATTCAGGCATGGCTCAATCCAGGTCTCAGTGATGTCATGCCGATCTCATCTGCCCTCCCCCATCTCTTAGCTCTGCTCTCCACCATGAGGGTGACCCTCTCAACAGACTCTCCCTAAGTAGAGGTTCTTACACATGTATGTGCCATGGGCCTCCGTGGCAGCCAGGTGAGGCCAATGGACAACTCAGAATAATATATCTAAATGTATAAAACAAAACATTTTTGTGTAGAAAATAAAATAAATGCGTAACAGGCAATATATAAATACATAAAATATAAAATATATTTTATCAAAGAAAACACAAATGAATAAATAAAATAAATGCAGAGGAAAGTACTCATACTGAAGTACCATGTTATCCATGAACCCCAGGTTAAGAACCCCACTCCAAAGCCACACGTTTCTCAGCAGAACCCACCAAAGTCCAAGGACTGATTCTCACAGGGCCAGCTTAGGCCACGTGACCTTCTCTGAACCCATCACACTGGCCAGGAGGATTGGCCAGGCTGGGCCATGAGCCCACAGGAAGATGGGAGGCAGGGTGGGATCTGGGCTCACCCAAACCACAGGGACCAAGAGGGGCCCCCAGACAGAGGCCTGGATGCCAAGTGGACAGCAACAAAAGACGCCCACTACCCTGGCAGGAGCCGACTCAAAAAGAAAGGCAGAATGCCGGTGCCTATGGCAGGAGGCTGAAAGGACCACGCTGGTGATGACAGGCTCAGCTCAGGAGCAAGGCAGGTAGCCAGGTCCTTTGAATCTCAGCTTCCCACCTGCCGGCAATAACTTGGGGCAAGTCACTTAAACTTTCTGAGCCTCAGTTTCTCCAACTGCAGGATGGGGGAAATCATCCCCCTCTCACAAGGTGCAGAAGTGAAGTGTGAAGACAAATGTGAGCACATGAGGCTCCTAGCGAGTGCTCAAGAAATGTTAATCACAAATGACATACTTGGCTCTGTGACCCTGGAGGACAAGAGATGACTAGGCACTTTCCATCCAGCCCAGCTCTGAGGCCAGTCCCCATGTTCACCTGGGAGGAGATCTCAAGGAGTAAACAGGGAAGGGCCCTGGAGAGGAGTCCTGGAGTGCTGAGGTCAGGGGACACTGGGAGGGCAGGGTGGGGCAGAAGGATGCTCACAGGGATGTGGGCTGCTCACCAGGCAGGGACGGTGGGCTCCAGCCATCCCCCAGGTCACCTCAGGCCCCCTCCGGCCAGTAGCTCCCAGGGCCATATTTCTTTACAAGAGGTCCCATGTCAGAGGCGGGACCCCTTCCTCCAAGCCTCATCCCAACTCCCAGAGGAAGAAAGGAGCCAGTTCTGCCCCACTCTAATGCCGCACACAGGGACAGGGGACTTTGGCTTTGTCCCCAGCTCAGTGCTATGGGAGGCAACCAAAATCCCAGGGCACGCTGGGCTGAGCCACTAGATCAGCAGGAGAGCTGGCCTTCTCTCTAGCTCTGGGGAAACAACTGCTGATCCTATGCAGGAACACCTGGGTGGCTTTGGAGAAGTCCCTTAGCCTCTTGAGACCTCAGTTTCCCCACCTGTAAATGGGCAGAAGGATCCAGATCTCCTGAAGTTGTCCTGAAATCATGCAGACCTCTGGTGAGTCATCACCCACACCAAGCACTCCAGTAACTCGGGCCTGAGAGCAGAACCGGCTCAAGGAAGGCGTGGTCCGGGAGCCTGAAGAGACCCTCCAGGGAAGCCGGCCTCCCCAGCACCTCACCTCCATGCCATGCCTCGTTCTGCAGCCACCACCAGGCTCTTTATCCACTTCCAGCTCCTACTCCCTGGGTAAGAGTCAGGCCACTTTAGGCCAGAATTGCACGATTCCCCAAGGAGAAGAAAATTTGATTTTTTTTTTCTGGATCTGACTCACCACATTCTCTTTCTGGAGGTTCTTAAGTCAGCTCCGATGCTCCGCTGAAGGGAAAATTCAGTCTTCACTGGCTCAGGCCCTTGGTGGAACCCCTCGTGTAGATAAAGTGGGGAGGCACTGGGGAACCCAGCTGCTAGAGAGTTTTCCCTTCCCCCCACGCCCCGACTGCACAGGGAGTCTCCAGGCCATGCTCCTGCAGGAGACAGGATGCCTTGGCTTGCAACCTGGGATTAGAGACCATGCCCACGGCCCATCTGTGCCACCAAGCAGCTGTGCAACCCTGGGCACAGCCTCTCACCTCTCTGGGCCTCAGTGGTTTTGCCTAAAAATGGGTGCCTTGGCCCTGTCCTGACTGCCCCAAAAGGACATGGAGAGGTTCAATAAGCTGAGCTCGGAGAAAGTACCCAGTGGGGCCACATCAGACTAGTCCTGGCACTGGAGGGCCCAGGCTGTTTGCAGATCCCCTGCCCCCTGGAAGCGAATGACTCAGATACCCCAAATGCTCACCTGGCCACCACTGCCTCACATCAAAGGGACAGGCATTGGCCTGAGGGCCTGGGCTCACCGGGTCTGAGGAGGCAAGGAGCAGGGGCTAAGGGATTGCCCTCCCCTGCTCAAAGAGCATGGTGGGGAGCCCGGAGGGAGCAGACCGTGCCCAGCATCATCCCAGCCTGAGACAGTCCTCCAGGTGGGGGAGCATCCAGTTTTCTGCTGCTTCTAGACATGGCTTGGGACAGAGTCCTCTCAGCTCTCCAGGACCCACGGCCATGAGCCACATGGCCAGACCAATAGCTTAAACTCAGGCTGGCGTGAGGGGCACAGGCAATTCTCCACCTGGGAATTGGGGGGTGGGCTACCCAGCTTGCCCCTGGGATCCCAGAGGAAAATTCTGAGGATTCAGAGTGGGGTTGGGAACACTCACAGTTCCCACATCTGCAACCTGAGTTGCTTGGCTTTTTTATGTTTTTTTAAGTGTAGCATACATCCAGTAAAATATCTGAAGTGTCCAGCACAACTAATCTTTACATTGTAACCACAATCCAGCTCATTTCAACATCCAGAATATTCTATCACCCCCTACCAAGGTCACCACTATTATAACTTCTACCACCATCAATTAGCTTTACCTGTTTTTGAACTTCACTTAAGTAGCTTATTTCAACCCAGCATAATGTATTTGAGATTCATGTGTGCTGCTTCACATTTCAGTAGTTACTTTTTATTATTGCTAAGTAGTATTCTATTGTGTGGGTATACCACAATTTGTTTATCCATCCTGTTGGAAGAACCTGGGTGTTTTTCCATTTGGGTCTATAAGACATTGAGCTGCTATGCACATTCTTCTTTCTGTCTTTTGGAACACATGATCATTCAGATCTCTTGGGTATATACCCAGGAGTGAAATTAATGGGTCATAAAGTATACATATGTTCATCTGAGTAGAAAATGCCAAATAATTTTTCAAAGTGTGCCATTTTACATTCACATCTTGCAATGTATGAGAGTTCCAATTGCTCCACATCCCTGTCAACATTTGGCATTGTCAGTTTTTTTGTGTTTTTGTTTTTTTCATTTAAGCCATTCTTGTGGGTGTGAAGTGATACACCAATGTAGTTTTATTTTGCATTTCCTGATGAGTAAACACGTTGAGCATCTTTTTTGTACTTCTTGGCCATTTGTATATCTTCTTTTGTGAAGTGCTTATTCAAATTTTTTACCAATTTTCTTTTTTACTTCTTTCCTTGATTTGTAGATATTCTTCCTATATTCTGGATACCAAAGCCTTTGTCAAATATGCAT
Source organism: Tolypeutes matacus (assembly GCA_026826555.1). Lineage (NCBI taxonomy): Eukaryota > Metazoa > Chordata > Mammalia > Cingulata > Chlamyphoridae > Tolypeutes > Tolypeutes matacus. The sequence goes on along the minus strand of JAKSZT010054565.1, from coordinate 5,911,585 downwards.
ATCTTCTCCCAATCTGCAACTTGCCTTTTCAATTTCTTTTTGATGTCTTTGTTTAACAAATAAATTTTATTGATACATACTAATAAAGCATAAATCCATCCAAAGTATACAATCAATGTATTTGGTATAATCACATAGTTGTGCATTCATCACTTCAATCATTATTAGAGCATTTACATTATTCTGATAATAATAATAAACAAAAAACAGACAAACAAAAAAACAATCCAAAAAAACCTCACCTCCTCTCAATCTCTCTATGCTTCCCCTGCCATACATAGCTGCTATCCTGTTTGTGTTTATATTTCATAAAAACAGTCTTATATACGCAATGTTACTCATTCATTTTTCACATGAGGTTTCACTATGTTATACATTTTTCAGCTTCCCTTCTAATAATATGCATGACCTTAGAATTTCCCTTTCAACCACTGTCATACCTATATAATATCTGTGCTAGGTACAAACACTAAAATGTGCTTTCACCATTTTTATTCATTTCCAAAGATTTCCAAACAACATTTTTACCAATTCTGTGCAGATTAATCCTCAGCTTTCCCTTCTCTACCCTCATTCTATTTTCTGGTGACCTATATTCTAATTATTAGTTCCATGAGTTTATACTCAGAACAAGTCCACAAGCTTGTGGAAGGCTGGCAGAGGGGTTCCTGACTGTCCCTGTCTGCACAAAGGTTCTAAAGTGCATGAATTGAGCACTCCAGTTTTCTGGGGCCCTGTGTTGGTTCTGCCCCACCCTCCATTGGGTGAGAGAGAGGAAAAGAGGTTCCTAGAGGCAGCAAATTGTCCAGATCCTATACATGATTTCTGGGTCAGTAAGTCTGTAATGGAGATCTCTGCCACTCCCAGATCTCCTTGTGCCTCCGTTTCCACATCTATGAAATGGGCATGGTCTCAGTGTCTACCTCAGAAGGTGACTGAGACAAGGCAAGTGAAGGGCTGAGCCTAACTGGCTCAATAAATGGTATCCAATGCTGTTTGTTGGATGATGGGTAGATGAGGTTCCACAGCCTTCCAGCTTTAAATGGCTGTCTCCATAAGGGTCCAGCTTTCCCTTCCAGGCAGCCCCCCTCAATCTCCTGGCATCTACCCTGCAGTGCACACAAAGCTTTGGAAGGCCTTGCCAGAAAAGTGCATCATTCCCCAGTGGCCCTAACTTCTGGGTTTCTGCCACAACCTACACTCCCTGTGGCATTATCATGGATGTATCCTGAGAATGAATCATGGCTCAGTTCCTTCCACCCTGCCCCACCCCCCAAGGCCACTCTTCTCCCAACCCTCCCAGGCCAGTGTTCTGTCCTGGTTTGTTTACACCAATGACTCCGGCTGCCTGCTGGCAGCAATTTCAGCCAGAGAGTTTACCCAATATAATAAAACTGCTACCATTTGAGAAGGTAGCAATAGAGTAAATGCATTCATGACCTTTTGACTTCAGAGAGTACCTTGATTTCTTTGCAAACCCCAGAAAGCAGCTTCCCAAGGTCTAGGACATGTCAGAGGCCCATGTCCTGGCCTGCCCACACTGCAGGGGTCTGGGGTCTGGGGTCCCCTGGCAGAAGGGCCTGCATGCTATCTATAACATTCAGCCTATGTTTGTGGAGTGAATGGGTTAATTAATGAATGAAAAGTCTCCAGCTACCCCAGTTCCATTCACTCATTCGTGCATTCATTCAATCTCAACTCAAGTATTATGGAGCAACAACTGTGTCCAATAAATGTTTGTGACCAGAATTGGATAATTATTTCTGCAAAGTGGTTGATGGTGGAGGTGGATGGGGGTATGAATTGGCAGAGCTGATTGCCAGCCTAAGGGATGCCTCTTCTCTTCTTAAGAACACAGTGGACCTAGAATCCATAGCCAGGCCTGATCTCTCATTCTTAAGGTATGTCCTCCAGGCAAATGGAAAGTTTCTCTACCTGTCTGACCACTACCCAGCCTGCTTTGGCTTAACTGAATGTCTTTTATAGGGCTGTGTCATCTGGGCAGCTAAAAACAACAGCCTGGTGCATCCCACAGTCAGAGGCTGCCCGCACACCAACATTGCCCCATCCCTGTGACAGCCCCTCCTCCCTCAGCCTTGGAGGAATGGACGAGTCTCAGGGGCAGCTAGCTGTAGAAAGAAGAGGCCACGAGGACCCAGGCTTGACTGCAGAGGCATGACGGACAGAGCACCTGACCCCATCCCCCCACTGTGCGCAGAGCCCCAATGATAAGCCTTCTCAGAGGCTTCCTGTGCCGGTCCCTGGAGTTCACGCACATGATCTCTCTCTCTGACCCTCTTCCAGCCCCAGGTCTCAGGTGAAGCAGGTGGCTGGATGTCCTACCTGGTGCAGCTGATACTCCCTGGCCTACCTGCTCTGAGATGCTCGCCCACCTGCCAGCTCAGATTTCAGAATCCTCCAGTTTTAAGTGACCAAAGATGGGACATGGCCAGGTCTTATCCAGGAGTTTAAAAATAATCAAACAAGGTCAATGCCTGTGTTGACCACCTCCTGAGACACTGCAGAACACTTCCAGTTGGAAACACCCAACTAAAGACCTAGCTCCAAGAACCAAGCCTAGGTACTAATCCTGATGGCCCTGGGAGCTGGGCCTCCCCTCTGGGCACTGGATGGCAGGTGGTCTCACATCTCTAAGCTTCTGGCCTTGCCCAGGCATCTCAAGAAGGATTCTACAGAACTCTTCAGAAGGGCTGGGCTGTTCTGCAGAGGGCACAGCTAGTCCATTTCTCCCTAACACTCTTGAGGTCCAGACTCTCCAAACAGAAGCCTTGCGATATAGTGGCAATGGCATAACAGTAGAACATGGAGTCACCCCAGCCCTTTGCTTGTTGGTCCAGATGTACAATATAGTTCATTTCCGTAAGATCTCAGACAAAGCAAGCCACAGCTGCCATAATAGAAATGTGTCACTGTCCTGATGCTGGACATCTGGGTATTACCAAATCCCAAACCACCTCCTTGCAGGAGTCTGAGGATAGAAAATCAGATCTGACCCAGCATCTACCACATGGCTGAGAGAGGCCCTGTTGGCTGCCTTAGCACCAGGAATTGGTGCTGAAATATATCATCTCTTGGTGTCAGGGTAAAGCCCCAGGTGGTCTGGTTTGTTGGACATGGGGCAGTAGCGCCCTCCCCCAGGAGGCAATAGCCACAGAGTGCTGACCAGCTGTTGGCAATTTCGTGCCTCTCCAACTTCAAAAGTCCTTTCATTTCCTGCTTACCCACAGATGACACCTTTGTAAATATGCTTGATCCCAAACCCTTAGCCTCCACCAAGTCTGTGCCCTGGGTGGTCTTTGGAATAACCTGGTCACTGATTTTCACAAGGCATCACAGGGTATGAAAACACAGGCAACACTCCCCAGCATGTGCCTCCTTTGAGCATCTTATAACACCAATAATAAGAAACACTGGAGTCCACAAATAATGCAAGAAGTTAGCACACCCGAGGGTAAGGGCTCATTCAGAGAGCTCTGTTCCACGTCAATGGGAAGAGATGGGCCGAAGCCAAAAAGACCTCTCCCGGGTACAATTCCCAATGCCACTCTCTCCATGGATGTGCTCAGCAAGGAGATGGCAGGGTCAGTGGAGGGACAGCAACCCCCCTCTGGCAAACAGGAAGAAGGATGCAAACTCCACAGGAGCCGTGAGTGAGTGGAATGAGTCTGACGGCTGGTGTTCAACGAGCTCGAGGCTGAGAACCTCATATTGGTTACCCCAGTCAGTCCTTCCAATTACACCATGAGACCATCGCTATTATCACCTCCATTTTACAAATGAGGGAACAGACTCAGAGGAACTCGTCCAACGTCAGAGCTAGGAGGTGGCAAAAGCAGGTCTACACCCAGGGCTGTCTGGTTTTAAAATTCTTTCTGTCCTACTGCCCTTGTCTGCCCCAGGCCTCTGCGGGTGCCCACATGAGTAGGAGGCCCTGAAGTGGCTTTCACACACTGAGGGGTGCCCAAGGGCTAGGTCCAGGCCTGCCCACCCCACACCGGGCCAGCACCTCCTTCAGCAGAGCCATGTTGAGATACTCAGCCCTCGAGTGGAGCTGGCGGCTCTGTTGGTTCAGCCTCACTTCCAACACTGGTCTGGAGGTACTGAACTTCTAGTTTTGGCCCCAACATTACCCTGGTCCACCCCAGAGCAAGGCCCAGCATCCTGTCCCCTCCCTGAGGACAGTCTGAGCCCTCCGAGCTGGGAATTCTGTCACTCTCAGGCTGGATGCTTGGGACACTCAGAAGATCCGCCAACCAAGAGATGAGTGAAGCAGAGGCCAGGGTGGTCCTGACAGTGCCCAGTTTCATGGCCTTGGGTAAAGCATCACCACCTCCCAGCTTTAGTTTCTTTCTGTGTAAAATGGGAATGCTTCCAGCCTGCCCTGCCATCTCCAGGTAACACGAGCAGGGGTGCTTGGCAAGCACGGCCTTACCAGAAACCTGCAGGACTGGTCACCCCTCCTATCAGTGAACATTCCCCACTGCTGTCCCAGGTGCTGCATTGGCAATAGCTCCAGGTAAATCTTCACAAGTCTTGCTTGAGAAATTATGTATACAAATCCCACTATTAGAGATGTCTTCCCCCTTAATTGAGCTCTGAGAGCTCTCTGTGGGACCTCAGTCAATATTTGCTAAAAAATCAAATACAGACCTTGTTATGATTCAATGCAAACACTGTAGAACTCCACCACGGCATGGCCCAGGCTGGAGCGAGGGAACATTAAATTAATTTACACAAGTAGCCATTGGAACAAAAGACATCTCCTGGCCCTTCTGCCAATTTACGGCACCCAGGCTCCACAGCCGGGCTCTACCCAAAAATGAATGGCACAGAGCCTGGCTTGCTCTGGACTTTCAAATAAATGAGGGAGGGAGTGAATGAGTGGGAAGACAGTAGAAAGGAATCACGAAGGCCAGATATGGAGTCAGACCATCCAGCATTTAGTCTTGCTTTTCTGCTTACTGTCTGTTATTTTGTGGCTTGCCTTCTGAGCCTTCATTTTCTCATTTGTAAAATAAAGTGAAGATTATATATGTAGTGAGGAAATAACCTCTGTAAAGTGTCTAGCACATAGTAGGCTCTCAAAAAATACTATAAGAAATCAACCATCTCATAATAATGACAAAGCCACATAACAAAACAAAACAAAAAAAAAAAACAACAACTCTGTCTAAGAATGTCAACACAGAAAAAGACTGGATAGGACTTCACTCAGGATAGCGGTGTAAGTTCGTGTTTGAAGGCTGCCTTATTTCAAATACAGGTTGTTCTAATAGATGCAACATAATTCTTAAAACTGTAAAATACATAGCTACCTTCAAAAACAAGATAAATATCTCAAGGACAAGAAAAGCACAAAGTGGCAGTCACAGCTGAAACCGTGGAATTGACACCGTGAGATTGATGGGATGCCCCAGAAGAGATGCAGGCGTGCCTGAGAACCAACGTGTAAAGTTGGTACTGGGCCCTGACCTGTGAAGAGTGGCTGGGAAAAAGGGTGACTAGCAGCTCTCTGCAGCCACAAATCCTATGAAACTGAGCAACTAAGAAAGCTAGAGAAAGCAGACAAACCTTCAAGCCAGAACTTAGCCAGGATCTGATTTTGCAAAATCTCCAATATTCTTGAGATATTTGGTGCTTATTGAAGTTGCTCATTGAAGTTGCCCATTGAAGACCCAGTTCTGGGCTCAGGGATCTGGGGGGCCAGGTGGACTCATATAACAGCTGCTAGACCAGGAAGGGGAGATGGGGAGAGAAAGAGAGAAAGAGAGTTTCTCTTTCTCAAGCTAAGTCCAAGACTCAAGGTAAGTCTGCAAACCCAAACCACAAAACATATGAGATAAAACAACTTTATGAATGGCAGCCAACAAAAAATCATCAACTGGAGATGAATCATTTCCTTTGAAATAAAAATAATAGAGCAATATGATAATTATTTCAGATTAAGTATGTTTTGGAGCCGTAAAAGGATAAAACTTAAAAATTAATTTTGAAACATATAGCCTAAATGAAACAAGATGGATATTAAGGTAGATATGACTTAAGAAACTGAAATCTCATAAATGAAAAATTTTATCCTTGAAATTACCCAAAAGTAATGCAAGACAGCATAAATTTCAGACTGATCACTGTTGAAGAGAGAATTTATGAATCAAATTATTGAGGAATTCATTCAGAAAAAAGAAAAGAGAAATAAAGACCTCTTCTATGTAAAGGAATAATTAAATTTAAAGGCATTGAAGAAAAATTGTCTGAAAAGACTTCCAGTAAAAGAGAATATAGGGGGAAGAGGAGAAAAAATACAGGAAGAGATGATGATTGGGAATTTTCCAAAATAGAAGAAACGCATGAGCCCTAAGATTTTAAATGCACACAAAATAAGCAAGAAAACACACACACACACACACACACACACACCCCTAGACACATAGTAGAGAAACCAAAGCATCCAGAGTAAAGCAGTAAAATATCGAGAGGAAAGTGAGATTGCCCATAAAAGGAAGCACAAACACACTGACGGCAGAGTTCTCATCAGTGACAGAAAATGTCAAGGGACAAAGAAATAATATCCTCAAAGAACTGAGGGAAAATGTAGTTTTCATCCAAAACTCTATTCTCAGCTACACTACTCCTCGTGTAAGGGAGGAAAAAAAGATATTATCAGACACTGGAATACTAAGGAAAGTTTGCTATCCAAAGACCATTACTGAAAGACAGATCTCAGAGAGAAGAAAAGTGAGTCCAGAGAGAGCATGAGATGCAAGAGCTCAGAAATTTGTAAGATGTTATCAACTTCGATTATTGACAATGGAAAATAATAATGACAAAATATTTCATTTGTTTTATCAACAAAAGTAAAAGTGAAATTCTAGATAATGATAACAAGAAATATACACTATTTGTTGTAGTGAAGCATGCTGAGATTCATATCCTACCCAGGATAACAGAGATGCTGAATAGCTTTTACTTTGTTTTTTTTTTTTTTAATTTTAGTAAACTGTGTATATTAAACACTTAGGAATGGAGTACCAGGAAAAGATAGCTGTTTGAATTTTTTTTTTTATTCCCTGCCCCAATAGTTTATAAAATGACTAAAAGAAAAATATGTACTGACCAGGCAAAGAAAGGGGCATAAACTAATGAAGAAAATTTTTAAAAAAGCTTTAAAAAGATGACCAAAGAGAAAGAAAGAGGAGATTATAGAGAGGGGTAGAATAATGTAAGAGTTGATAAAATCTTGATAATTTGCACCAATACATCCCAAATTTGTAAAGAAGCAAACTGAGTGGGTGTGAGAAGGAGACTGTTAGGGTGCCTCACAGATCAAATCCCTTGTCAACATTTTTGGGTGGCCCTCCCCCACCCCAGTTTCCCTGGCCTGACAGCTGCCAGCATCTGCTGCTCTGTGTCAGGCTTCCAATTTCTCTTCACTGGTGGAAAACCAGAAATGTCTGGGAATTTACATCCCTGTCACTTTGTGACCTTTAATCAATAACTGACTTCTGCAGGAGTATAAAAGCCAACTCCCCGTTCCTGGAGCCTGAGAATTCTGAATTCAGTCCTGTAGGACCACTTGCAGGGAGGGAAGGTGGGAAGGGAGAGAGGCCCAGAAAAAGTGTACTTTAAAAGCATTAGAAATAAGTTAAAGTAAGAGGAAAGGAAGGGATGATTTGGGGGATGGGGCTTAGTGGTTAAACCATCAATGAAATTAGCCACTCTTAGGCTGGATGTAACAGAAATGATTAAAAAGAAAGATCAACTCTCCAATTTCAGAGAGCTTTGGGAAGTGGAGGGGCTGGTCAAAGTTCTTGGTCCTTCACAGTGAAAGAAAAACTTCAGACTTCTTCTCTGGTACAAAAGGAGGGCCAAAAAATGTTATGAGGATTTTCCAGATTGGGGGATCACCGCACCCTTAATCCCTGTGTTGTGGAAGAGATAACTGACTTAACTTACTTTTCCTCACTCTAGAAGAGTGGAAATTGTCACTGAGAATAAATAGGTGATTGGGAGAATGAACAACAGGGCTGACACTCTCTGATGGGAGTGAAGCCTCCAGGGCCACCTACTGAATGGAAAAATGTCCCAAAACCCTGGGGTATTCCCCACATGACTGGTATACATTTCCATGCAGGTGGAGAAAACCTCGGGATATTTCACTTCCTCATCCATAAGAAGCAATTCCTCTACCTTTAAAGTTTTATCATGTGATTGTAGCAATTTGGTCACATCTTCAGGCTCCATTTCCAACTCTCTTCTCTTGTCATTTCTACCACATTTTCAATTACTTCCTCCACTGAAGTCTTGAACCTCTCAAAGTCAAGCATGAGGTATGGAATCAACTTCTTTCAAACCGTATTTCTTAAATAATAAGACGTGAAGATTGAAATTACTCCTACTTCCATGGGCTACAAAATGGACGTTATGGTTTAGCAGGCATGAAAACAACCTTAATCTCATTGTACATCTCCATCAGAGTTTTGGGTGACCAGGTGCTCTGTCAATGAGCAGTAATATTTTGAAAGGAATCTTTTTTTCAGAACAGTAGTTCTCAACAGTGAGCTCAAAATACGCAGAAAACCATGTTGTAAACAAATATGCTGCCGTCCAGGCTTTGTTGTTCCACTTATAGAACACAGAAAGTGTAAAGTTAGCATAATTCTTTAGAGGCCCTAGGATTTTCAGAATCATATATGAGCATTGACTTCAACTTAAAGTCACCAGCTGCATTAGCCCCTATAAGAGCAGCTTTAAAACTTTGAAGCCAGGCATTGAATTCTCTCTAGCTATGAAAGTCCTAAATGGCATATTTTTCCAATAGAAGGCTGTTTTGTCTACATTGAAAATCTATTGCTTAGTGTAGCCACCTTCATCAATTATCTGGATAACTTGCTGCAGCTTCTACATCAGCACTTGCTGCTTCTCCTTGCACTATTATCTCGCAGAGATGGCGTCTTTCCTTAAACCTCATGAGGCAACCTCTGTTCAACTCAAAGTCTTCTTCTGCAGCTTCCTCACCTCTCTGAGCCTTCATAGAATTGAAGATAGTTACGGCCTTGCTCTGGATTAGACTTTGGCTTCCGGGAATGTTGTGGCTGGTTAGATCGTCCGTCCAGACTACTAAAACTTTCTCCATATCAGCAATAAGGCTGTTTCACTTTCTTATCATTTGTGTTCACTGGAGTAGCACTTTTAATTTCCTTCAAGAACTTTTCCTTAGGGAGGCCAGAGGAGAGGGAGAGAGATGACGGGGAAAGGCCAGTCTGTGGAGCAGTCAAAACACACACAACGCTTATCAATTGAGTTTGCTGTCTTACATGGGCGTGGTTTGTTAAGCCCCAAAACAATTACAGATCCAGGTCACCAGATCACCATAACTGCTATAATAATGATGAAAAGTTTGAAATAGTGTGAGAATTACCAAATGTGACACAAAGACATGAAGTGAATACATGCTCTTGGGAAAATGACAGTGATAGACTTGCCCCTTGCAGGGTTGCCACAATTTGTTAAAAAAAAAAAAAAAAAAAAAAAAAAAAAACACAATATCTGCAAAGTGCAATAGAGTAAAGCACAATAAAACGAGGTGTGCCTGTAATTGGTGTACCTGAAAAGGAAATTCCAAAAATGAAACAAAATATGTATTCAAAGATATAATATAAGAAATTCCCTGTATTGAGAAAATATAACTGATCCTGCCAAAAACAAACAAACAAGAGCACAGTGAGTTTCAGGAAAATTCAATAAGCAAATTTTAGCACAAAAACACAATCTAATCAACTTATTAAACTTCAAAGTAGAGAGGAAAATCTTCACACATCCAAGCAAAATGAGCAAAATCATGCACAATGGGAAAAATCAGGGAGGCTCTGGCTTCTCTATGGTACAATTCAAAGGCAAAAGAAAAGAAATTAATGTCTCATGTTCTGAAGAAAGAAAGAATGAGCCAAGAATATTATGCCCAGCCAAACTCCTTCATATATAAAAGCAAGGAGCAGCCTTTCTGAAACTTTAAATACTTCAGGATTTATAGAACCCCTGAACCTTTCTTTGGGAAAAAAATAAGAACTATTCAAAATTAAATCCATCCAATTAACAGATAAACAATAATAACAATAATAATAATAATAAGCATAAACTCAGGAATTGAGGTATTGGCGTAAAAGAACCAGTGATGAATATAGAATTCTAGACTTCATGACTAGGGGATTTATGGTTACAGAACAAAGTATGAATAAATTAAACTGGACAAGGTAAAAGCAATACTTGAACTCCCAGGAGATTAAATGGGAGGTAAAACAGGAGAGGTAAGTGCTTCAATATCCCATCTTTCAAAGAAGACAGCAATAGGCTAGTATCAATACAAAAATATATTTCAGGAAAAATAAGGATAATCTTGAAAAAAATAAAAATAAAATCTATATTTTCTGAATCAGCACAGTGGAAAAATAGAAACTTTATTAATCAAATGGAGAGTAGAAAGAGAATAGGAGAGAGGAGAAAACAAACTTGAAACCAATTACTTTTAAAAATAATAACTATAAACTTCTACTATTTTCCATAATCCCTCAATTTTCATCACAAAAGTAAATAGATTTAGGTTACTAATTAGAAGACGGAACCTAAAGATTGGAGTTTTTCTTAATCTAGGAATATGTTGCTTACAAGAGACATATTCACACTAAATGACCCAGAAAGGCTGAAAACCGAGAGATGTAAAAGGATGTACCTAGTTCAACAATAACAAAAACAAAACTAGTATAGCAATAGCAGTAACAGATAAAATTGAATTCAAGGCAAGAAGCATTTATGGAATAAAGAAAAACACCATGTAATGATAAAAGGGAATGCTTCAGAAGCGGCTCTAACTGCCATGAATTAGAGGCATAGCAACCTAGCCTCAAAACATATAAAGCAAAAACTGACAGAATTACAAGAAGAATCCCACAAATCTCTAATCAGAGGGGGAGATTTTAACTCACTATATGAGAGGGTGATACTGCACATAGAAATTACAGAGGATATAGAGGATCTGAACAGCACTATAGCCAACTTGATCTGATAGATACATAAAGAACCATGCACTCTATAAATAGAAAGTAGGCATTGTTTTCAAGAAAATAAGGAATATTTATAAATAACCAATCTGAGAGCAGAATGCTACAAAAGTCTCAAGAAATTTCAGGGAAACAAATGTCAACAAAAATTATTACACCAGTGCAATTAAATTAGAAATTGATGATTAAAAGATCATAGAACATTCAGAAAAATATATATATACTAAGTGAAGGAGACCACATACAGAGTACTACATATTGTATGATTCCATTTATATAAAATGTAAATATAAATCAATTTATAAAGATGAAAGATTAGTTGTTACGTAAGTCTGAGGAAGGAATGCTAAGGGGTTTGGAGTTTTTCTTTTTGGAGTAGTGAAATTGTTCTAGAATTTTTAATATGATGAATTTACAACATTGTGATTATACTAAAAGCCACTGATTATATACTTTGGATAGAATAGCCAGAAACAGCAGCTATGTATAGTGGGGAAAGCAAAGAGAGATTGAGAGATGAAGAATTTTCTTGTTTGTTTCTTTGGGGTTTTTTTGTTTATTATTATTAATACTGAAATAATGAAAATGCTCTAATAATGATTGAAGTGATGAATGCACAACTATGTGATTATAACAAATTCCATTATTGTATACCTTGGAGGAATTGTATGCTTTATTAATATGCATCAATAAAATTGATTAAAAAATAAAATAAAAAAGATCATAGAACAAAAATACTGGAAATTACAGGATATCATTTTTTTAAATGACACTGGTAAATTACTCATGTGTTAGAAGTACAAATCACAATAAAGTCACAATGGAAACTGTTTTAAATATTTAGAACTAAATGAAAATAAGAGTTCTACATAGGTTATAGGATAAGCCCAATATAGTTCTTGATAAATTCATTTACTTAAAAAAAAATAAGAGGTAATGAAAATATGAGTTAGTCATACAATTCGAAAAGACAAGTAAACCCAAAAAAAGTAGAAGGAAGAAAATGATCACAGGTCAGGATGAGGGTGTGAGTAGAGTATTAAGGAAGTATGAGGGGGTGGGGGGTGGAATTTTAGGAAGTGGGGAAATGCCATGAAAGCAGCAGCAGCAAAGGAAGGGTTTGCTTGCAATCAAACACTCTGCCTGCACCTAATAATCCCACGAAGAGCTTTGGAATATAAATTATACCTCAGAATTTGTTCCGCCTTATGGCAAGGGAGCTGAGACTTTATATTCTCACAGGAGCCTGTCACTGGCCACAGGCTGCCTGGGTGGAAGACATTTCTGGCTCCCCACACCGGGAGGTGGCCCCAGTGCCTAACTCAATCCTGTGAAGACTTCAGGGAACCTTCAGCAGCAAAACACACCAGAACCCAGGGATGGACACTCTGAGCTGGTTAAAAAAATGCAAGGGCGTCCAGTGATGGCACCTACAGAGCCTATAAGGAGCTTTCCTGAAGAGGAAAACAAACACCACAATAGAACCCATATCCATTTATTTTTTAAAAAACTATAAATTAGATAGATCTCTAGAAACACAGATGAAGGAGAATAGTAAAAAGGCACTTTTGAAAAGGCAATACTTGGGCAGCCAAAACTGACTACCTCTGCCACTGGTCACAACTAAAAATTTTAGACAAAATACAAAAAGCAACTAACTGAGGACTTTGAAAGGTTAACTATTACAGTTCAACCACTTAAAAAATCAAATGTCTTGCAAATATTCTCGCTGATCTGATTTTATGATAATCAAGGTAGGCTAAACATTCACTATATAAGAAACCATTCATGTGTCCTCAGACCTAGTTTTTCTCCTTAGGTCTGGTTTTTAGAATGCTGGTGATAAACTAAGCCTGATTTATTATATGACCTTGCTGTATGGGAAATGACTGTAAATCTAAGTATCTTTGGTCAACCTTAAGAGATATAGCAGGGGGGATGGATGTGGCTCGGGTGGTTGGGCGTCCATCTCCCATATGGAGGGACCTGGGTTAGATCCCCAGGACCTCCCGGTAAAAATCAAAAAAAGAAAAATATAGAAGGCATGTGGGCCACCAGGCCACGTGCACAGGTGCACTGCCAGGCCCCACGTGCGGGTGAGCCGTCAAGCCCCACGAGCCACGCAGCAAGATGATGACATAACAGGAGAGTGACACAAGGGAGAGCCAAGACGAGACAAACCAAAAAACCATGAACTAAGGTAGCACAGGCGGTAGGATGGCTCTCACCCACACTGGAGATTCCAAGGATTGAATCCCAGTGAAAACAGGAAAAGAAGGATGAGAAGAGAGGGCAGAAAACAGACACAGAGAGTTGCCCAGTGAATGGACACAGAAACAGCAAAAATGGGGGGAGGGGAGTAAAATGGACTAAAGTAAATAAATAAATAAATAAATCCTTTAAAAAATATATATAGGGGAGGAAGATACAGACTATAGTTAGTGGTAATACTTTGACGATGCTCTTTCATGATTTGTTAACAAATGTTTCACAACAATGCAGGGTGTTTGGGGGGGTTGATGTGTGGGAGATCTGTATGATGTTATGCATGTTTGTTCATGATGTTTACTGAACACTTATAGTTTATGTATGTTCATGTATGAATGATATACTTCAATAAATTGTTTTAAAAACTCAAATGCCAACAGATTAATTAAAAGGTAGTATACAAAAAATCCAATACAAAAAAAATAAACAAAAAAGAAAATACAAAAAAAACCATAAAAATAAAAATAAACAGCAACAACAACAAAAAAATCTAAATAATCCAGAAGAATATGAGAAGAGAGGAAAAGAAGAAAAAAGAATATAGAAAATAAGCAGGAAACAAATAATAAAATTTGGACCTACACCCAAACATGTCAATAATTATATTAAATGGAAATGGTCTGGTAGCATCCAAGATGTCCTTCAATAAATGAATGGATTTTTTAAAAACTGTGGTATATCCATACAATGGAATATTATTCCGTGATAAAAAGAAATGAGCTATCCACCATGAAAAGATACAGAGGAACCTTAAATGCATATTGCTAAGGGAAAGAATCCAGTCTGAAAGATTTACATTTCCAGCTAAATGACATTCTGAAAGAGACAAAACTATAGAGGCAGTAAACAGATGAGTGGTTGCTAGGGGTTCAGGGGAAAGGGATAGGGATGAAAACGTAAAGCCTAAGGCATTTTTAGGGCTGTGAAACTATTCTACATGATACTATAATGGCAGCTACAGGACATGGTGCATTTGTGAACTACGGACTCTAGTTAATCATCCTGTATCAACACTGGTTCATCAATTGTACCAAATAAACCACAGGGGGAGGGGCAATGTGATAACTGTACTTTCTGTGTGTTTTTTCTATAAACCCAAATTACTCTAAAAAAAAAAAAAAAAAAGAAAGTCTATTATTTAAAATGTAAATGGTCTGAACACACTAAATAAAAGACCGAGATTGTCAATTTGGATTTTTTAAAAAAAAGACCAAATTATATGCTGTGCAGATGCTTCAGGGAGAAATAATACCAACTCTGAAATTTCTTCCAGAATATAGAAAAGAAATTAATATTTCCCACATTTTGTGATTCAAAAATCAGACAAGGATGTTACAAGAAAAAAAGCTTACAGACCAATATCCTTCATGAATGTAGATACAAATATTCTCAACAAAATATTAGCAAATCAATTCTGATAATATATAAAAAGGACAATACATCATGATCATGTGAGGTTTATTCCAAGAATATAAAGCTAGTTCAACCTTGCAATCAATGTAAATCACCACATTAAAAGGCTAAAGAAGAAAACCATATGATTATCTCAATATATATAGAAAAGGCATTTGATAAAATTCAAGCATTCACAATCTAAAAAAAAATTATTAACAAACTAAGAATTTAAGGGAACTTCCTTAACTTGATAAAGGGTATCTAAAAAAAACTTACAACTAACAACAACTTTCATGGTGTAAGATGAAATACTTTTGCCCTGAGATAAAGAACAAGGCAAGGATATCTTCCCTCATCACTCTTAATCAACATCATATTGGAACTTATTGCCAGTGCACTAAGGCAGGCAGGCAAGCGGGCAGACAGGGAGACAGAGAGAGAGAGAGAGAGTGAGAGGGAGGAAGGGAGGGAGGGAGGGATGGAGGGAGGGAGGGAGAGGGAGAGAAAGAGAGAAAGAAAGGACATATAGATTGCAAAGAAAAAATTAAAAATCCCTCCATTCACAGAAAACATGACTACCTATGTAGAAAATCCCAAAGGATCGACAAAAAATATGTAGAAAATCCCAAGGGACCTACAAAAAAATAGCTCCTAGAAACTAATAAATGAATTTAGCAAGGTCACAGGATGCAAAGTCAATATACAAAAACCAATTGTATTTTGATATACTAACAATGAATAATAATTCAAATTTCTTTTTAAAAAGTAATAGTTGGTAATCACCTAGAGCTATCTAGAGCACTTGTTTGGGAGCTCCAGGAGACTAGAAGTGCGTACTGCAACATCCTTGAAGAATGGAAGGAGGAGACTGCCCATCTGCAGAGATTGGTAAGTAGAGCCCTCCACGCCACGGAGGCCAGTGCCCATCCTCCACTGGCGGCACAAGCCACCTCGGGAGCTGTTCTGCGGCTGGAATTGGAAGCTCCACTTCCCAAAAACGGGGGAGGAAGAGATGGTTGGGCACCAACTTCAGCTACTGATTAGTAAATTCAGCGGGCTAAAGTATAACCCTAAGAACAGCTAAAGTTTGAACCTGTACAAGTCAGAAAAAGGCCAGTGGCCGCCATCTTAACTCCATTCCTGACATGAGGGGAAGTGGGGCTGACTGAAAATCATAGTGCTGGTAGAGACCGGCTTCTTTCCATCTAGATCAGATTGCAGCCCTAGCCTAAGCCCCAGGCCCACCTCAGGCAGGGAGGATGCTGGGGGGAGCTGCTCCAGTCTCTCCAGGAAATTACAGGCCACACCGCAGAGGCCGGTGATCATCCTACTTTGGCAGTGAAAGCCAATCCAGGAGCTATTCTGTGGCAGGAATTGGAAGCTCCATTTCCCAGAAACAGGGGAGGAAGAGACAGTTGGCCACCCATCCCAGCTACTGATTAGTAAATTCTGCTGGCTGAAGTATAACCCTAAGAACAGATAAAGTTTGAGCCTGTCCAAGTCAGAAGGAGGCCAATAGCCACCATTTTGACTCCACCCCCAGCATGAGGGGAAGCCAGGCTGACTGAAAATCATGGTGATGGTAGAGATGGGTTTCTTTCACCCAGAATGGCCTGCAGCCCTGGCCTAGCTTCAGCCTCACCTCTAGCAGGGAGGAAGAGGGCGGGGGCTGCAACAGCCTATCCCGGTAATTGCAGGTACATTTAGCTGGCACAGACTGAATAATTGGAAGTCTACTAGGGCAACTACGGTCAGTCTTGGACCTGCACTGCATAGATTACTGCCCACACCTGCAGCTCCATCCCCGCCCCAGGCAGGGGAGAAAGAGGCATGAAGCTTCATCAGCCTCTCTGGGCAACTACAGTCTAGGCCTGCATGACTTGGATTATTCCACATAGCTGTGGCTCTGTCCCTACCCCTGGCAAAGGAGAAAGTTAGGAGAAGCTTCACTGGTCGTTGAGGCAATGAGAGCAGCTTGAGCCTCCACAACTTATAGCACCAACTATATCTTTGGCTCCTACTACGCAACCAGCAAGGGAGAAAGGGCAGGAAGCTCTAAACTAAAGAGAAAAACTGCACCCAGAATAAATACTCTAGTAAGCCAGATGCCAAGACACCAAGAAAAAATTATAATCCACACCAAGAAACAGGAAGATATGGCCCACTTAAAGGAACAAGATAAGCCTCCAGATGACATAAAGGAGTCAAGACAATTTATAGATGTTCAAACAAATCTCCTTAATAAATTCAATGAGATGGCTAAAGAAATTAAGGATATTAAGAAGACTTTGAATGAGCATAAAGAAGAATTTGAAAGCATACACAGAAAAATTGCAGATCTTATGGAAATGAAAAGTGCAATAAATGAAATTAAAAATACACTGGAGGACTTCCGGGAAGATGGCGGACTAGTAAGACACGGGAATCTCTTCTCCAGAAAAATAGCTAGAGGACAAGCTGAAACAGCCCCGAAAAAGATCTTCTAGGGTTTAGGACAGCAGGTGAAGGCTGCACACCACCCAGAGGAGAGGGGGACAGAAGAGGGAAATCGTGACAACAGAACCGTGAGTTGCAAGTAGCAGCTTCTGCAGCTGCCGGCACCCTCCCCCACACTCTTCAGAATTCTCAGGCCTCTGGGCCTGTGACCACAGACAAAGGGGGCTTCAGGGATCTGCCACTCCCGGAAAGGGGAGAGAGAAGGACACAGCCTTAGGCTGACTCAGGTTCTGACCTGAAATTTGGGCTGCCGGAGCCCCACAGACCCTTCCACCACGGCGGCGGTTTGCCCTGGGAGCCTAGAAAGGACTGGAGAAATCCGACCCTGCCAACCTCCCTCTCTTCTAGCCTGGACTAATTGTTGAGGACTCCATGGGAGAGGGGAGAGAGATCCTGGGGCTGACCCTGCTTTGGACTCCCAGGTTTGGTCTGTCTTGTCCCGAGAGCCCTTCCAGGTTGGGTGGGGTTACGCCATTGTTTGCCTTGGAGCCTGCAAGGGGTTAAAGATATACAAACCTCCCAATCTCCTCCTCTACTAACAGGGACTGATTGTTGAGGATTCAGAAGGGAGTGGAAATATTTCCTAGCTGGGAAAAGGGGGGCACTACGAGAGAAGTCTGGAGAACTGTCTCAGAAAGTTTGAATCACAGGGCTCTTAGCCCTCAGACAGGAAGCTCTATCACATTGATCTGGTCTGTGTCACAACAAATACACTCCCACCAGGCATTGAATTGAGAGCTGCCAACAAGCGCCATCTCCTGGCAGACCAAGAAAGTGCACATAAGAAAATTAATAAGTAAGAGGGGCTTTTCCTGGCCTCTATAGCCTCCCTGCCCAAGGCCCTAGGAAACTACTCTACAACCAATTACTGGGTCCAGTGCCCAGTTTTGAGCAACCAGCAGAACAATCCTAACAATCAAGGTTGAGCCAAAAATCAAAGAGTGATGGTAACTCACAGCCTCCTGCCACTAAAACCCCATAAAAGAGAAAGAGATAGAGCATCTAAGTAAAATACAAACTAACCAGATGCCTAAGCACCAGCAAAAAATTACGAGCCATACTAAGAAAATAGAAGACATGGCCCAAGAAAAAGAATACAGCAAAGTCCCAGAAGAGATGCAGAATTTGAGAGAACTAATCAGTGAGATGAGCACAAATTTCCAAAATCAAATTAATGAGATGAAAGAGAATATAGTTAAAGAGATAAATGACATCAAGAAGTCATTGAGTGAATGCAAAGAAGAACTTAACTATGTCTCACCACTGCCTTCTTGCCTCCATGGGTTCAGATGAGAAATCAGTACTTAATCTTATTGAGCTTCCCTTGTATGTGATGGATCTCTTTTCTCTTGCTGCTTTCAGTATTCTCTCTTTGTCTTGAGTATTGGACAATTTGATAAGTGTATGTCTTGGAGTAGGCCTGTTAGGATTTATACTGTTTGGGGTGCGCTGCACATGTATGCTCATGTCCCTCAAAAGAGTTGTGAAATTGTCAGCCATTATTTCCTCTAACACTCCTTCTTCCCCTTTTCCCTTCTTTTCTCCCTCTGGGATGCTTATAATGCATATGTTTTTGCATTTCATGTTGTCATTCAAATCCCTAAGTCCCTGCTAAATTTTTTCTATCTTTTTATCTATCTGTTTTACTCTCTGTCTGATTTCAGATATACTGTCTTCAACATTACTGATTCTTTGCTCTGCTTGTTCAAATCTGCCGTTATGTGCTTTAAGTGTATTTTTTATTTCTTGCATTGTGCCATTCATCACCATCATATCTGTTATCTTTTTATGTATGTTTACAATTTCTTCAGTATTTCCCCCAGTGTCTTCTTAATATCCTTTATCTCTTCCTTTACTTCACTAAGTTGATTCATGATATTTGTTTGGATATCCCTAATTTGTTCCACATTCTGCATCTCCTCTTGTTTTTTTTTTTTAGTTTGTTCATTAGACTGGATCATGTCTTCCTCTTTCTTAGTATGGCTTTTAATTTTTTTTGTTGTCTAGGCATCTGTTTATTTTGATGGGTCATTCAGTTGACAAGCTTCTTTTTCTACTCTAGCATTTTATTTTGTTGTTTTTTGTGTGTGTATGGTAAGGTTCCTTTTTGATACTTGGTTCTTCTTATTCTATATCCTTGCCATTGTCTGTGTTCCCTTGGGAAAAAAAAATATTAGGAACAGA
The DNA here is from genome assembly GCA_026826555.1 of Tolypeutes matacus. NCBI lineage: Eukaryota > Metazoa > Chordata > Mammalia > Cingulata > Chlamyphoridae > Tolypeutes > Tolypeutes matacus. The sequence goes on along the minus strand of JAKSZT010054565.1, from coordinate 5,892,167 downwards.
GAAAAGGATAGAGGTAAAAGAAAAAGAACAATAGTAATAATAATTTAAAACAAGGTAGAAGAACCATACAAGAGCTAAGAAACTAAATAAGCAATATGAGTAAAAAAATCATAAAATATACAAAGGCATAAGAATTTTTAAAATGTAGAATAGAAAAATTGAAACCAGAAACAAAATAGAGAGAGAAAAAAATTGAATGAATTAAAAGGCCAGACAAATGAGAAGAGAATAAAAGGGGAAAAAAGGGAGAGAGAGAGAGAAAGAAAAAAGACCAAACAAGAAAGAAGTGGAATGAAGGAAAAGCAACAGAAGTCAGAAGATAGAAAAATGGAGGAAAGAAAAGAAATAAAGTAGGTTGAAAAAAAAAGTAAAAGGAAAAAAAAGTAAGCAAAGAAAGGGAAAAGACAACAAACAAGAAACAAACAAACAAAAAAAAAAACCCAAGAAAAACAGCCTTCCCTCTTGGGCCCCTAGGGACCTTCTCAGGCTTTTGATACTCATCAATTAATCACCCTGCAGCCTCCCCTCTGCAGGTGATGTACCCAGTTTTAGCAAATAAAATAATGGGAAAAAAACAATAAAAATTTTAAAAATAACAGATCAAAAAAAACCTAAAACATAACAACTGAATATCAGTCTATATGTTCCCTATCATAAGGTGCTAGCTGTGTGCCTGATAACTCAGTGGATCACTTCCTGGATCCTTTCTCTTAGGAGGTACCCGGACTCAAACCAGGGACCTTCTACATGCAAGGCAGAAATTCCTCCCCTGAGCTACACCAGCTCTATAGGCTAAATAGGCTTCTCAAAGCTTATCTGGCTCTTCCTGCCCCCATTCCGTCTGGTGAGTTGGACTTCTAACAGTTTTCAGGGGCCAGGCTAGTTCAGTGCCTGTCCCTACCCCTCCCTGACCTAGGACAGGTGGGTGTAGGAGCCTGCCTGCGCAGATTCCCCCATCCCTCTCCCTAGGGCCACCTCAGTGCTGGATGGGTTCCTCCTTGAGCCTCAAAGGGGGCTCAGGTGGCCAAACACACCAAAAAGAAACCACTCTCCACCCTTTGCCAGACCCCTCTTCCTCCCAGGGAATGCTCCTTCCCCCTCAGCTGGTTGGAGAGAGTCAGGGGTTCCACAGAAGCTATTTGCCTTGGGGGTGGGGGTTATGCACCCACCATTTCCAGCCACTGGAGTGAGCAACTCATGGTTTTCCCTTAGGCTCTTTGTCTTTTTGTCCTGCTTCCTCCTGGATGATGCTCAGCAGCCTCCTGTTCTGTAGATCCTCAAAGCATCTCCCTTAGGTAAATTTTTGCCCTTTCTCCACCGTTTTTTACTAGAGAGCTGAGCAATGCCTACCTACATCAATTCCGTTTTCCCAGAAGTCCCCAGGAAATGCTTTATTAGATTCAACATCAAAATACAATCTACAAGAGACAAAATAAAGGCAAATTGGACTTAATCAAAATTAAAATCTGTATTCTGTGAAATACACTGTTAAGAGAATGAAATAGTAAAAGACACAGACTGGGAGAATGAATATATTTGCAAACCATATATCAGACAAAGGACTTGTTTCCAGACTGTATAAAGAAGGCCAAAACTCAACAAGAGGAAAACACACAACCCAATTTTTAAAATGAGCAAAATGTTTGAAAAGGAACTTTTCCAAAGAAGATATGCCGATGGCAAATAAACACATTTAAAGATGCTCAACATCATTAGCCATTAGGAAAAGGCAAATTAAAAACACAAGGAAATACCACTTCATACTTATTTAAATGGATATAGTTTTAAAAAAACTACAACCTGACATATCAAGTACTGTCTAGGTTGCAGAGCAACAGGAACTTTAATACATTCCTGGTGAGAATGCAAATGGTACAGTCACTATGGAAAACAGTTTGGCAGTTTCTTATAAAATCAAACATACACTCACCATATGATCCAGTAATCCCAGGCATGGTATAAATGAAAACTTATGTTCATACAAGATCTTGTACATAAATGTTTATAGCAACTCTATTCATAATCAACGAAAAAACTGGAAACCACCCAAATAGCTTTCAACTGGTGAATAAACAGATTTCATAAATGAAACACTACTCAATAATATAAAAAAGAGCAAGCTATTATGCCCATATCAACATGGAAGAATCTCAAATGCTTTATGCGAAGGAAAGAGCCAGACTTAAAGACTTCGTACTACATTATTCCATTTATATGATATTTTGGAAAAGTCAAAATTAAAAAGGTGGTTACCAGGGGGTAGGGGCAACATGAGGAAAAATTGGGGGTAACGGGCCTGTTCTGTATCTTGATTGTGGTGGTGGTTACATTTGTCAAAACTAATAGAACTGTATGCCAAAAAGGCATTTGTTACTTTACATAAATTACATAAATTAAAAACAAATCAAAACCACAATGTTAGTTCACATTGTCTATAGTAGAATACAAGTAAGTCTACTTTAATAGCTGTTCCTCCCCCTGAGGAGCCTGGCATATGGGAATCCCTATATTTTTGGTGTAACATTTATGTAATGTAAGTATCTTTAAAATAAAAATAAAAAATATTTAAATGATTTAAAATAAGATTTAAATAAAATGTAAAAAAAAAAAAACACAATGTTAGGAATGAAGGATACAAAAAGCAGTAGTTCTATAATTCAGAAATAAGCCATTAAAAATTGTCGTGTTAAAAATGTCAGTCATAGTAGCTATAAAGACCAGCAATGACTATGACAAAGCTGTGTAATATGTTTATGCGGAAAATTACAAAGAATATAAAAATACCAAAACAAATGAAAATATGTGCTATGGTTATGGACGAGAAGACTCATATATCAAGATTTCCCCTATCAAACTATAAAAGCAAAGCTATTTCAATTAAAATCCCAAGGCGTTTTCACGAAGCTTAGTTATCTGACCCTAAAATTAATATTGAAGGGGTGAAAAAGGATAGGCAAGACTATTTTCTTTGTTTTTTTAAAGTGTAAAGAGGGGAAATGTGTCAGGTAATGAGATTTATTATAGAGGGAACATTGCTGAAACTATGCAGTGGAGCAGGAGGGAAAGCACTGAAACAGAACAGGCAAATACAGAAAGTTGATATGTAACAAAAGTGCTGTGTATCAATTACAAATTCACATGAGATGAAATCCTAATGGCCCATGAGCATATGAAATGCTGCTTAATTTCACTAATATTCAGAAAAAAAAATACAAATCCAAAAGAAGGAGTTACAATCGCACATCAGAGCACATCACTAGATTGGCTAAAATGTAAAATTCTGGCAGTATCAAGAGGTGGTTGAGGAAATAAAAACCTGCACAAGTTGTTGGTGGAAATGAGAATTGGTATAGCCACTTTTGAAAACAATTTGCCAAAATCTAATAAACTTGAAAGTGCATGTACCCTATGTGGGTATACACTAGAAAAAGGTTGGCCTATGTGCTCAAGAAGGCACACTCAGGGATGTTCACAGCTGCACATTCAAGTCCGTCAGCAGGAAAATGGATAAATAATTGTGGTATATTCATACAATGGGATTTGGCCCCACCTTTAAAATGAATGAACTGAACGTGTACCTCATAACAAAGATAAATCTCAAAAATATAATTTGAGTAAAATTAAGTGGCAGCTATGTATGTATAACACGGCACCATTCCTATAAAATGTGGATCACATACAACAGATTTATATATTAGTCATCGATATATATACATGAAGCAAAAGTATAAAAATCTGATAAGGAAGGATACACCCCACCAGAGGGGATGGTACTGGGGACATGTACAAAAGGTTCAACTCTATAGGAAGCCCATTTTTCTTAAGAAAGAAGGAAGGAAAAGAGGGAGGGTGGGAGGAAAGGGGGTTTACAGGGAGGGAGGTAGGAAGAAGATGGGTGATGGCGGGATGGGAACAGGGGTTGTTGCTATATTAGTCCCTGTATTTTGTTTCTTTTTGTTTGAACTATTTTATAACAAAAATAAGAAAAGGAAGGGAGGGATGGAAGACTAAATGGGCATTCCCCAAAATGTTTAGAGTGCCTTTCTCATGGTGGGGCATCTGGGGGGATTTTATTACTTTCTTTTGTGTATTTTCTAAATTATCCCCAGTAAGCATGTATGACTTTTATAATCTGAACAAAAGCAATAAATATCCTTTTAAAACCACCTTGCTAAGCTGTTGTGATTTAAAAGGCTGGATTGTGGAAGAGATGCTGTATTTTGGACATGCAGGCTGGCTCCCAGAGCAACTTGTCCAAGGCAGGTTTCTGGGGGAGCTGATAAGGGAAGGGCTGAATTTAAATTTCGGTTTAACCGAATTTCAGTTAACAGCACTGCTGGGCCTCAGGGGCTGAGGGCTCCAGTTTAGTTCTGTTCTGCTGCCAGCCACCCAGAGGACAGGAGCTGCAACAAGAGATAAAGGCCAGCTTTGTTGTTTTCTCTGAAAATCTTTGAAAATCATTCTTTGGAAATGAAGTTCACCATCCCCACAGGCAGGTCATTGTAAGGAATGTCCCCTTTTCCCCTTGAAGACAGGTGTGCATCCCCTCAAGCACCCAGCATGTGGGTGTGAGCCTTTGAGGGTCACATGGGTGTCCTGCTCCACCAAGGACAGAGTGTGTCCCCAGGGACGATTGGGAAGTCTTATCAGTCCTGTCTCCACTTCACAGCAGAGACAGCAGGATGCAGAGAGGTTGAATAAATAAATAACGTGGACAGAGCCACACAGCTCAGTGAGGTCAGCGTCCCAGGAGGCCCCCATTACCCTAAGAGTGGAATTGCAGGCACCAGTAGCAGGCTTAGGAGAGAAATAGTTGTGCATGGGGGTGGAACATCGCCCAAAGTCCTCATAAACCTCAGCAGCCGTAAGCGTGGCCTCTCTGGAAGTCGTCTTGGCATTTCCATCCCACAGCATCCTCCCATCCTACCCAGCCAACATGGGGCCTTGCAGGTTCCCAAGCACCCCTCCTCCCACCTCCCCTCTCTCGTGCTTAATAATCAGGCACTTAATGTTAGTACATGAGAAGTTTAACTACCTTGGAAAGGGTTAAATAAATGAGAATGAGAAAATTCCAATGTTTCCTTCCATTGTCTTTCTGATTGCTGTTGACTATTTTCTAGACAGGATCTATTGCAGCCAAGCTCTGGACTAGCCCTTTTTTTTTTTTTACCACAATCAGGAAAAACACACAGAACTTAGAGGCCAGCAGGGGCCCTTGTAAGATCAGCAAGGGGCAACCCCCCAGGGCTTCTGTTCCCCCCAAAATAGAAATGGCTCTGGGAGGCCCTGCAGGTTTCTGCACACCGACTTCACCATCCTGAGAGGGAGAGGAGGAGGATCAGGACGTCCCCGGGCCCCTGCACCTGTACCCCCAGCCTTAGCCCAGCATCCGTTCCAGCAACGTCATCCCCTCTCCCCGCAAGGCAAAGCCCCTCTGCAGGCCAGGCTGGGCTGGGCCACAGCATGTGCCCATGAACCAGAGCTGGCCTTGCCAGGCAGAAGAGTATATGAAAATAGCAGGGAAAATCACCCATCCACGGGGCTTGAAGTCACTGACAGGGATGGTGGCAGGGCCTCGGATGCACTGTGTCCACCTGAGGATGAGGTCCTTATTCTAGGCAAACGGATGCCCCTGTGGCCGTCACGGCAATGCAGCACAGAGTTTCTCAGCCTGGCCCCAACCCAGACAGCTCCTCCATGCACTCCTCCCTCCAGCCTGCAGGGAACATAACCATGTTATGCTGCCTGGGGACCCTGGGGGAATGGGGACAGCAGCTTGGAGAGCACAGCCCCCACTCAGGATGGAAGTGGGGTGGATTCAACACACCATTCATCCTATAGGTAGAGCTGGGGCACCCGCCACAGGCCACGAGGAGGAAGAGTTTGCAGTAGAGGTAGCTGATTATTGACACCTGAGATTCAGGACCCCGTCTGTCACGCCAGAGCTGCCAGTTGTTCAAGAAAAACTAGAACTCCCAACTTTCATATGAAAGGACTCACATTTTTAACAGTAGAAACTAGTTTTAAAATGCTCTAATACCCTCTGGACCAAATTAAACAGGTCTGCAGGCTGTATTTGGCCTGTGGGCTACCATTTTGGTCTCTAGGCTGGCTGGTGGCACTCTAAGTATCATAATAAAACAACCACGACCACAATACAACAGAAGGCGGCTATCACTCATTATGCACTTACTACGTGCCAGACACCGTGCTAAGCTCTTGACACAGCTTGTGGTAAACCAGCCCAATGAGGTAGAGACCCAGGTACCTTCCGTGCCCAGACCATGTCTTCTCAGCTCATCTTGGATTCCGGCAGCTGCTGTGGTTGGTGGTTCCATGAGTGCAGAGAGCAGCCCACCTCAAGTACCTACTCAGCCTCTCCCCTTTCCTGCAGCAGGGCTTTCTTCTGGGGTAGAGGATGAAATCTACCAAGGTAGAATCTGAGCCAAGGCTCGGGGTCCTCAGCCCAGATATAGGGTTCCCTGGAGGCAACCCTCAGACAGTGGATAAATGCTTCGACCTCCCTCCTTTGCAAGGACAATTCTGAGGGGCATTCTACATGCAACCTCAGAGGAACCCCAGCGGGAGGGAGGCCCAAACTAAAAATATGCTCTTTACTTGCTTTTCCTCCTCCATCTCATCCCCTCTCCACTCCCTCACCTGTGCTTCCTGGGATCAAAGAATTGCCTATACCCAAGTTCTTCAGCTAGGCTCTGCTTCCAGAAGAAGCCAAATTAAGACAGATAGTGTACAGATAAAAGTATCTGGAGCCCAGAGATGTTAAGGAATTTGCCCAGGGTCACTCAGCTGGCAAAGGACAGAGTTGGGATTTAATAAATATTGACTGGCTCTCAGGTGCAGCTCTTAACCACTGCACAGCTGTGCCACCTCCTTAGAGGAAACCAGACAGCCCCTTCTGCCCCTTCCGCTCCAAGTCCATGGCCAGTTCTCACTCTCTGCATGGCAACCTTCAGTGAGTCCAAGGGAAAGCACTTCAAGAATATAGCACAGCCACCAAAAAGCAAGAGTGATTACCCTGAGACTGAGGGTGGAGCTGGTTCAATGCACACCCCAGGGTGTCCCAGGAAGAGTCCAGTGAGAGACCCCACCCCATGTGGGCAAAGAACATTGCCCCAGACACCACCTGGAGATACCTGCCCTGCTCCCTCCTGAATTAGGGGCTCTTGAGCTTCCGTAGGAGCCACTAAGACTCATTCAAGCCTGGAAGGTCAGAGCTGGAATAAGCCTGGAGGGCGGGAAACTCTCTGGGCCCAGAAAGGGATGCACAGGGGCTTTTAGAATCCTCTGCCACGGTAATGGAGAGAAGGCAGGCCTCAGACCCAGGAGACATATTAAAAAGCACTTGCAGGACACGTTATAAAAGGACAGAGAAGAACACACACAGTGTAGCAAAGACAGTCTCCCGCATCTGTGCTGAAGTTACCAAGGATGGACTCTGGGAACCTGGGTGAAACCCACAGAAGACCTCTCTCTACTACCTTGGCAACTTCTGGTCAATCTGTAATTGTTTCAAGGCTTTTTTTTTTTTTTACAAGAGGGCTTGTAGGGAGTCAATAAGCTTGCAAATGTTTCCATGCAATCCCATGGCATTTGCTAGGAAAATGAGCCCCAGACCTGTGAGCCAGTGGGGAAGGGTGCTGGCAGCACCCTGTCTGCCCAACCCCCTCTCCTCGCGCCTCCTCCAGCCCAGAACCCTCCAGAGTTGCTCTTATCTGCCTCTGGTTTGCTGAGCGTCAGCTCCTCCACATACGCCTGAGAAACCCTAATTTATTTCCTGCATTGGGGAGGACTTAGGGGTGTTGTAGGGCCTTTCGCGAGGAGGGCAGGGGAAACGATTAAATGTCAGAGTGTTTCATGGACTAGGCCTGCAGCAGCCCAATTTACTGTTCCAGGAAGGACTGGAACAAGGGCCATCATAAACTGTGGGTTGGAGCTGGGGAGAGGGATGGGGGGAGGGCGCCCAGGAGAGGTGTGAGGAGAGAGCTTGAAGACAGGAGATTTGTGCAAATGGCTCCAACACGAAAAGAGCCCAGGTTAACAAATATAATAAAATAATTTCCTTTCCCTCTACGCTCCCCAGGAGCACTCTTACTTATCTGGAGATCTGGGCAAAGAGAAAGTCTAGCCATTGGAGTGGATCCCCTTCCCCACGGTCCCTCAGCTGCAATGTACTGCAGCCCACCCACTGCCTGGGGGGCTGATGCAAACAATAATTGAACAACAGAGCAACAGTGTGCCTAGAGCTGTGCCTAGCACTTCCCATGCCTTATCTCATTTATTGCCTGCCCACTTAGACCCTCTGAAGGAGACATGGCTATGACTCACTTCCCAGGAGAGGTAACTGAGGCTCAGAGAGGTTAAGGAACTTCCTCAAGGTCACAGAGTCAGGTCCATCTGGCCCCAAACCAATTCTCTGAAATGCTGTCCCAGGCTGACCTTGGCCCACCCCAGCAGTAATGGACATGATCCAGGAAGGAGACGCATTCCTTGGAGATGTCTCTGGAGTCCTCTGCTGGTCAGGACGGATGGGTGCATGAAGGATGCAGGCAGTTGGCCCCAGAGAAAGCCCCTCCATATCATGCCTCATACTTTCTTGAGCCCATTCACAGCTGCCACAGCATTTGATCCTGAAGAAGGAGAGAAAGTCTGTCCAGCCCCATGTTACAGATGATAAAACAGAGGCCCAGGGCCAACACTGCATGCCAGGCCTCCTGCCTCCCAGCCATCGGGAAGAGGTATGGGGAGGATCCCCAAGAGACCTGGGATGGGAGTGGGCTGCTCAGCCTCTGCAATCCAAAGCTGCAAGAGGAAGTGGCAGGGAGAACCTAGTGAGTCGATTGCAGCCCCAGCTCTGCCTCCCTGGCCAGTACAGGCTCCAGGTGCTCCTGATCTCTTCTCTGACCTTCATTGCCCAACCCCCACCCCCACCCCACTGCAGCATGCCCATGTTGTAAGTTTGCTCCTAACCTTACCAGGGACAGCCCCCTAACTCTGATTTACCTGGTCCCACCAGCCAGGCTCTCAGATACCCCAGGGGAAAGCAGGCAGTGGAAGCAGTGAGGAGCCAATGGCCCTCTCATGGCTGCCACATCCACAGAGCAGTTTATCCTTGCCCTCTTGGGGTCTGGGTGCTCATGGATGCAGCAGGGCTGGAAGGAGCAGTATGGCCAAGCCCATGGGTACTTGGGACCTGGTCCTTGTCACCCAAGGACCTCTAGCCACTGCACACCTTTCCACATCCACACACTCCCCATCTGGGCAGCGAGCTGCTGCACTGGGAACCTTGTGGGACTCGTGCCTGGCTCTGACCTGCAGTATTGGTGACCTGGGAGAAGACCAGGGGTCTTGGCTCCCCGTGAGACTGATCTGGGCAGGGCACTAAGTCAGAAGCCAACCAGAGCCTCCTGCCTGGTGGGATTTGAGGCGCACTCCCTGAAAGGTGCCCACACCCACCAGCCATGCCTGGAAACGCACCATCTAGGAATCATCTCACCAAGGTGTGCGTCAGCATCCTGCACCCTCTCTGGGAAGCAGGCCTGCATCATGTCAAGTCCAGTGATGTTCCTCTTTATCTAAGCCTCCTCAGGCCCTGCAAAGCACATGCCCCCATTCCCACCTAACCAGTGGCCATGTGGTGAGGGGCAGCCAGAGCCAGGCCTCAAAGCTGGGTGGTCCGGCTCCTGAGCTCTCTTCCACATGCAGGGCTGCAAGGCAGAAGGGGATGGGCAGGCCCATGCTCTGCCAGTCCAGCTCCATGGCTCCGGGGCCCCTGAGCCCTCGCTCAGCCCACAGTGTTTGCCTTGGACAGAGCAATGTAGCAAAATCAAAATGAACAAAAGTATAGAAAACCTGACTATATATCAGTCATTTTGATTTCCTACAGGAAATGCACATACTTTTACAACACTCATGATATGCTTACAAAAATAATCATTTTCAACCCCAAAAAAACTCCATAATTTTCAAAATTGTATAAAATTATATAGACCACATTCTTTGCTCACAATGCAATAAAACTAGATGTGAATAATATTTGTTTAATTTTTGAAACCTAATCATTTGAGATTTTTAAATCTTTTAAAATGTAAACTTCCCCTACAAAACTCTTAGAGTAAATGGATTTTATATGTTACTGAGAAAAGAAATATAAGATGTTCATATCATCATACCAAAGCTCATGGGATTCATCCAAAAGTGAGCTCAGAGGAAAATTAACTGCCTTGATTTCATTAGTGAAAAGAATAAAAATAAGTGAACTGAACATTCAAATCCAGACATTAGTAAAAGTATATAAAATAATAGCATAAAAAGTAGAAGAAAGGAACAGACTTCAATCAGCAGCCTCTGTCCTAACAAGAAATAGGAAGTCCATGTCGCCCCTTCATTTATCATGTGCAGTTTACATGAACTAATGCAATATGGATGTTTGAAAGCCTCTTGAAAACCACCTTATTTATAGTATAGGTTGGAAAAAGCATCTTGGGAAATTTCCTTAGAACACGTAAAAACAATTGTCTATGTAAAATATTAAATGGATGCAGCACAACTTCAATGTGAAAGCCCAAACAGAACTTGTGAACTAGCATTTTTGACCTTCAGTCAGAAAGACCCACTGTGGCAAATCCAGCCACCCTCGGGCACTTTCCAATCTCTCTCTCTCTCTCTTTCTTTCTCTCTTTCTCTCTCTCCATTTTAATTCCAGCTATCAGAGTCAAAAATTAAAATGCCATATATATAAGGTTCTTTATAACCAACACAAATTAATTAAAAAGGTAAATTAATTATAATGATAGTGTTAAGATAAATTTATACTACTAATAATAATATTAAGGTCATATTTTGCACAAAAATATCTATGAGAAGAGAATATGATGAGCGCAGAAAAGCTGAATCAGGTTCTATGTTAAGTTCAAAATGAGTGACTTTGGAAGAAGAGTGTGCCCCTTTGCATGACCTAATGCCACCCCCAGCTGAGGGCAGGCCCCATCCCCAAGGAACTCAGAACAAACTGGCAGCCTCCCACCTGGGACCACAGGCCACATGACTGAAGATCTCAATCTCGTGGTTTCACCCGACAAAGCCTCCCACCGCTCCTTGGGACTTGGTCCCCGGACCCCTCCCCAGCCTGCTGCCCACATTCTTCTAGGTGGGCTGCCCCTTAGCGCACACTGATGTTTGAGATGGTGTCTCCTCTTCTAGGAACTTGTAAACTCTCAGGGCTGGTAGGTTCCTCCAGGAAGTCTACTATTGTGTTGAAAGTAAAATGAGTATGCATGTCAAAGAATAAATTCTCTTAAATTTTAGCATGACTGGCAAGTTTCTACCCCCATCAATGAGCAAGGCCATTATTAATTGAAAAATAAAATATGATGAAGAAGGAGGAGGGGAAGGAGAGAATGAGGAGGGAAGAAAGAAGAGAGAGGGGGAGGGAGAGAGAGAAGGAAGGAAGGGAAGAAGGGAGAAAGGGTGGGAGAGAGAGAAGGAAGGAAGGGAAGAAGGGAGGAAGGGTGGGAGAAAGGGAAGGAGGGAGGAAGGAAACAACTTAGCTCATTATAGACGGATGGCTACCAGATTTTAATTTTGACACCTCTGCTAATCAGATCTCACAATCATTCAGTGTCTATCTGAAGACCTTCCCCTTGACCCACAGCTCACACAATCTCCCCTTGGTGCATAGCTCTGATTACCTGCATGATACATATGTTTCAGTGTTTGCTTACAAGTCACTTACAAACTACTTTATTTTTTAACCATTTTATTGAGGTATGATTTACATATCATAATGTTCACCCAAAACTAAAGAATGAGCAATGGGGATCTGAGCAAAGTTTGGAGGAAAAGGGACCTCTACAAAGCAATTTGGCAATTTAAACCTGCACTGCATCGGACCTCCCTGAAAAGGGACTTTGGTGGACTAGACCCTTGATCTCCTTCTTAAGAAAGAAACAAAGGCATGTGGGTTCCAGGAGGCAGGGGCAACTGGTGTGCCCAAGAATCCCTGACATTCTTGCAGCCGGAACAGCCTCATTTCATTGTACAAATTACTTCTCTGAAAGCTGCTGAAAGGGATTGTGGACTCTAGCTAGAATAGTGCCCTAGAGGATTACATTCACAAATGTAATTACATAATCATTTAGAGCTGAATGGCACCATGAAACAACACAGGTTCCCAAGGAGTACGAGGAGCCAGGCAGAACAGGTGAAACAGGGATTCTGAGACTCTTCTCTGATGCCAACTGAGCCCAGAAGTAGTTGAAGATCTTGAATTCCTCAGTTGACTCGCCTTGGGAATCGGTCCACCACAGATTTCACAGGTGATGTGGAATCTTCCAAAAGATGACATCAGCTGGAGTTCTCAGCGGGCTCCTGTAAAGCACACCAGGAAAGAGATGGTGGGTTTGGGAATTCAGCTACTTCCTATTTTCTTTTTAGAAATCTGTTTGTTTTCTTTTTAGAAATCACGTATGTGATTACGAGCACAATACACCCAGCCACATTTGAAACATGCCTAGAATATGTTGTCTTACTCTCCCGAGGACTGGGTAGTACCCAACCTTTTGCCGTTTCTCAAGCACTGCTGAGCTGAAGATACTGAACCACTCCTTTTTCACAACTGAGATCAATTGACCACCACATACCCTGGGCTTCTTGTGATGTCCTAATCTCCTACCATTTTAGTCTATCCAACAGCAATGATCTGTTCAATATGTCGAGCTTTCCATAACTTTGTGAGATGTTCTATATGTATAAATGCACAAATTAGAAAAATATCTTTTGTTAGTCCATGTGTCCTCAATTTCAGTTCAGAAAAAAAAAAAAAAAATGGTAGCTGCATAATGAGACCACAGCTTTTGAAAGCCATGACAATAAATCTCATTAATTTGGACCCTATTAATCTAGAGTATGTGCTAATCCCATAGGCCTGGGAAGAAGCTTAGCTATGAAGAAAAAGTTTGCTTTCTAAGCAAAGAAGGATGCAAAGAAGCCATAGTACAGATAACCTACTTTAAGGCAAATGTTGTGCTTAAAGAAATAGATGCATGTGAAACTCCGCCTGCTTGTGAGTTCTGATCCACCAGCTCACCCTCCACTTTAGACACCAGCCATTCCATCTATGGATGGGGAACTCCAGGTTTCTCAGCCATTCCAGCAACCACAATATTTCCTCCAGTACTCAAGTTTTAAAAAGTATATGACATGGAAATGACCTTGGAATTGCCCTGGTCCCACAGCCTCCATGGGGAAGCTGAGGCCTAGAGAGGGGCAGGAACCAGCGTAAAGTCAACACATCCCCCCATTCAACCCAGTGGTGAAAGCCTCAGCTCTGCATCAAGCAGATCAGGGTTCCCATCCCAGCACTGCCTCTTCCATGACCTATGGGCAGATCGGGGTTCCAACCTCAGTGCTGCCTCCTCCTGTGAGATTTGGACAAGACCCCCTTGAGTCTCCGTGTGCTCATCTACATCATCCAGATGAAGGCTGGAGCCTCCCCACCCAGCTCCAGCTTCCACACTCTGTGAAGGTGAGTGGGCCCCTCTGCCTTGGAATCCCGCTGCTTGCCCGCTGCCTCTGTTCCCATTGTTGTGACGCAGTTAGGGCAGCCAGGCCATCCACAACCCCCATGCACGGAGGCGAGTTGGCTTAGTCTGGCTCCCTGGCAGCAGAGGAAGGGGCCAGCCTTCTGTAACCCCTTTGTCAATCAGTCATCAGCTGGGGGGGGCGGGCAGAGGACAGGAGGCTCCCTGTGAGCTCAGGACGACACGGGGGCAGCCGCCGGCACGCGCAGCATGCGGCTTGCATAGCGCCCGCACAGGGAGCAGTGGGGACAATGTTCTGAAGCTGCCCTTGGGAACACACAGTGTCACAAGCAGCGTCAGCACCCCGTCCTCTATGTCCCCGGCCCACACCCTTCACCGCCATCAACCCTCTTGCTTCTTTCCTTCCATTCTCTGCCCCTCTTTCTATCTCCCCCTCCCTTTCTAGAACAAAACAAAAATCTCACTTCTTCTGCAGAGCATCGTCCACTTTCTTTTATTCTGGGGCTGAGCTGCTGCCTGCTGGCACTCCCTCTCTACAAGTAGTCAACGTCCCAGTTTGCCGTGACCACCTGGAGTTAGCACTCAGCGTCCCACAACCCAGGACACCCCTCAATCCCAAGCAAACCAAAACAGTGCCTCGCCCTCCAAATTGTGCCTTCAGCCACGTGGCTTATCAAGGCTCTTTCCCAGGGCACTGTAAGCATGATGTTTGCTAAGACAGTTAACCCACTTTTCTTTTCAATTAGGAATGAGTCTTAAATTTCGCCTAATGCTGTTTCAGCCTCTGTTGAGAGCCTCTATTAAGAGACTCACTTGGCTTAATCTGCCCAAGGAGTAAATTGCATTAGTATATTTTCTAATGTTGCATCATCCTCTGTGGCTAGAATCAACCAAATGACCAGAGTTTCTTAGACTCTTATACTGGATACGATTTACTGATATTTTATGGTAAACTTTTGTTTCTAAATGAGATCGATCCAGAGTTTCTTTTACCAGATATTTTGTTGATGTCTGTTGTCTGATGTTGGTGCCTGGAATAGACTCACTTTGTAAAATGAGTGTGAGCTTTTTTCCACTTTTACAACACTCACGTCCTTCCTGCCCAGCCTCCAAACGAGTGAAAAGTGAAAGAAGCAAGGTATTTAAAGATATAATAGGGAAGCGGCTGTGGCTCAATCAGTAGGGCTCCCGTTTACCATATGGGAGGCCCCGGGTTTGGTTCCCGGGGCCTCCTGGTGAAGGCAAGCCCGCCCGCATGGCGTGGTTAGCTGACCCAGCGAGCACAAGCAGCAAGGGGGGGATAAACGAATAAATAAATAAAATCTTTAAAAAAAAAAAAAAAAGATATAATAAAAGAAATTTTCCACAAGATGAAGAATTTCATTTTTTACATCCAAAATTCACATGTTCAGGAAAAATGTATTAAAAATGACAGGCATCAAGAGATGTAATCATTAAATAAAGAAAATAATTCTTCATGCGTTCGGCAGAAAAACAAAAGTTTTTCAGTGGGGAGACGGTTTTATGAAATCATGCTACATTCAGACTTTTCCTCAGCAATTTTCAATTCAGAGTTCAAAGGAGCAATGACCAAAAGCTGCAGTGAAAATATGAACCTAAAAATGCTATTACCGGGAAGCGGCTGTGGCTCAATCAGTAGGGCTCCCGTTTACCATATGGGAGGCCCCGGGTTCGGTTCCCGGGGCCTCCTGGTGAAGGCAAGCCCGCCCACACGGCGTGGTTAGCTGACCCAGCAAGCACAAGCAGCAAGGGGGGGATAAATGAATAAATAAATAAAATCTTTATAAAAAAAAAAAAAAAAAAAAATGCTATTACCATCCAATATGTCATTCAAGTGAAAAAGCAGCAGCCAAGCATTCTCAAAGAACAAAGAACTTGGAGAATGTAGTAAAAGGAGGACATTTTTTAAAAAATCTATTTGACAGTTAAATCCAAGCAAATCAAATCCAAAGGAAAAGAAGACTGGAGAAGCCATGGTATAATGGGGGTGGGCAGGACATGAAGAGGTGATGGGAGGAGGAAAATTCAACACCAAAGTCTCTAGAGCAAAGCAAAGGAAAGGCAGTGTTAAAGGGAAAACTTTATACTTTCAAGTTGTTCTTCAAATATAAAAATCAAGAAACAGGCATTCTCTAAGCATGAAGAACTGAAAAACACAACACCCATGGTGCTTGCAAAGAAAGAAAATACTTTACCATAAAATAAAGCCTCAAAATAGAAAAAAAAAGAAAATCTTTAAAATAGAAAAGTCATGAAAAAATAATGAGCATGTAATACAATAAAATAACAAGCATGTAATAAAAAATATATAGAAATAGAGGCAAGTTGAAACATTACAAATTTAGACAAGATGAAGGAATAATCTAGTGAACAAATATTGGCATCTTTGGTTAAAAAAAAAAAACACTGCTAATTTCTTCATATTTCAAAGTACAGAGCTAATTGAAATGTTCTAGAAAGAAACATTCCTAAAGCAAAATGACCCCCCACTCATGTTATTTTTCATAAACTGTTTTTCTTAATCTGAGGGACTCTGAAGAACAATTATTCTTTCGTGTGAAGAAGCATTGCCCTGTGCTTCAATCATTGTTTTAATTTTACTTTAGGTGTTTTATTTCTGCTATTCAACTCAAGCAAAGTTCAGCATTTTATTTTAAAATAGCATGTGGGAAATAATCTCATTTTATCAAACTGTTCTATTTAAGTGCCTGAGTGTGTTCCTAGAGAGAAGCCTGGAATGGTCACCACCTAATTTTAACATTGATATCTGCATGGTGGGTTGTTGAATGTGAGTTCTCTTTTTCTTTTTACTTCTATTTTGCTTGAATAGTTTGCAATCATGCATCATTTTTCTAAAATCAATAGTCATTATTCTTGAAGGAAAAGGAAAAAAAGGAAAGAGAGAGGAAATCAAAGCTCTTTAGCCTTAGACCCAGACCTTCTGCCCCCCCCCGACCCCCACCCTCCCAGTGTTCGATCCCCACTCCCCAGCCAGCCAGCAGGCCTCCTGCCCACAAAAGTGTTTCCCAAACACACACACACCCCACACTGTTGTGTGGTGACAGCCCCAGCAGGTGCTGCTCCAGCTCTTCAAGGCTCCTCGGGGTTCAAGCACTAACCCCACAGCAGGCTGTGATACCCCCTTGAAGACGGTTTGGCTTTCCTAACCCCCTTTCTCCCCTGTGGCCGTCTAACCCCTTCGGAAGTAAGTGCAGCACTGGTGACAGCCAGCAGGGTTTTCCTGAGGTCCAGTTTCTGCTAGGGGAGTAATCAGAGCCTCAGGCTCTGGCCTCTCCTCGTGGTAAGAACTTGGGCAAGTCTCTCCCAGAGACTTTTGTTTAATGAGAAGTGCTCCCCGGGGCCTGCCTGCTCTGAGGCTCTGGGGTGAGCTCTCAGTAATAATGGCAAAGACAGCTGGGCATTTGCATGCCCCTGCGGAGGGCCAGGTGGGAAGGAGAGGCTGCACCCATGTCCCAGCTGAAAAGGACAGTATTCAGAACTAAATGCACAAATGAAAGAAGCAAACTTTGTGTGCCTTGGCTCCAGAGAGTCTTGCCCTCACGGAGCCCACATTCTGACCCTAAAAAGGGAGGGAAGAGGACTCTTGTCAGGGATTAGTGTTGGGTAACATCAGACTGCCTTGGGCAATCTTGTCAGTTGGAATAGCCCAGCCCCATAACTAGCACTAAATGTCTCCTGTCCACACCAATTTCTTCACGTGTCTGCACCAGATGAGGCATTCCAGGTTTCCCTGAGCAGAAAGAAGGGACATAAGGAAGCACAGCAAGATGTTCGGGCAGAAGCAGACCCCAGAAAGAAGTAGCCCTCTCCTCTCCCGAGTTGTATACCCTGATTGGATTTGACCTGGTCCCTGACAGCTCGCATCTGAAGTGCGCTTTTCCAGAGAGTCCTTGTTTGTAGTTGAAGGTCATCAACCATTGCCACAGCCTGGGTCATGCACCACCTCAAGGGGCTAGGGGTGTGAGAGGCCAATGCATATAAACCCCCTCCTCCCCAGCAACCAGCCCTGGGGCTCTGTGAGGTCAGGACATGAAGTCTTGGTGAACCCCTTCTCCAGGACAATGGCATTCCCCTTTTTTGCATGGTTAGAACGGTCACTCAGCTGCTCAAGGCCAAGTAAGTCAAGGTAGATATGCCTAACCAGAGAGAAAAAGAGCGGGCAGAGTCTCTTCTTGACAATCAGTAAGGCATGTTTCCAGGCACCTGCCAGCCTCCCACCATCTCACAGATCCCAAGATGCAGAAGGAAAGGGCCCAGTCTCCCCATTTCCGCAATGGAGAAACTGAGGCCCCAGGAGGGGAAGTGACTTGCCCGAGATCACTGCAGAGGCACAGCTGCAGACCCCTGGCCCCGGTGCTCCCCCCACTACTCTGCAACGTAGCTGCCCATCAGGCTTCTCCTCTTGAACTGAAGCTACTAAAATAAAACCAGGTCATCAAAACTACAGAAGCAAGAAGAGGCAATATCACACGCAAAAAGGAGCAATGGCGTGAATCTCCAAAATTCTCCAAAAGCTTGAAAAATATTCCTTTCTCTGAAACTCTGAAGCTGCAGAACCTCATGCAATTGGATTTGCAACTACATCTGGAAGGGGTCATTAGTATCTGATGATGAAAAACCCATCATATTTTACTATAATTATTTGTTTACTGTTTTCCCTGATAGACATTAAGTTATTCAAGGACAGGAATTGTGTCTGTCTTTTTCACTGTTAATCTTCAATACCTAGCCCAGAGAAAGTCCTCAAATAAATCTTTATTGAATGAGAAAAAAAAAACTACATACTGAGTATTTTTTAGATCACAGATCAAATTTTTTTCTGAGATTTTCAGAAGCTCCATGTCAAAATCTGATGTTAATATCTTGTGAGAGACAGGCATAATGGAACAAATGCAAAAATCAATGCCATCTGTCTCCAGGAAACTACTCGAGATTCCAGACATCAGTTATGCCCTACCCAAGCAGATTCAGGAGTGATAACCCCCACCGAGGCAGAGAGAGATGGGAAGTGAATCAGTGTTTCTGGTCAAGAGAAATCCTCTTTTAATTGTTAAAAAACAAAATCAGGGAGTTGGGCTATTTGTTCATAGCCTCAGCCCAAACACAAATTTATAACCCAAACATCACACTTTGCAGCAGGTCAGCATGTGGTCAGATAACAGGAGGGACTTTCTCAGTTAAAGATGTGGAGATGGGAAATGAGTTGCCAGTATGGCTGGTTAATATTAATACTAGCCCAGAAGCAGTCACCTGTTCAGAGGATAAGTGTATGAAAGGACACTCAGGCCTCAAGGATTCACCAGGCTTGGGAGCAGGTGGACACCAAGGCAGCTCCAGAAGGCCAGGACACAGGATACATGCAGGCCGGTCATACCAGGCAGTTTCCCCTGCAACTCTGGCCACTCCAGCTGGATTCCCTAAAGACTTCAGAGGCTATTGAATGGCAAGCATCCCATGTACATTTTGTATCCACAGTGACCCCATTCCCCAAACCCTAATCAGGACATAAAGTCTGACAAGAAGATGCATGTTCACAGGGAGTCAAGGGACAGATTTGAAATCTGGACAATTCAGGCCATGGCGCTGTTCTCATCACTGCCATAGACCAGGATAACCATGTCCAATTCAGCTCTGGGCTTCGGTGGATGTTTCTGAATGAGCACGAAGCATCTCCAACCCCACTGTCCAGGCCTCCTTCTTCTGATCAAACCAGTGTCTCTTCTCCCACCTGCCCTTAGCCGACAGCTCAGCATGACCACTGTTTCCTCTAGCAGACCTGAGTGTGCTGCAGTTGAAGGGGCCACGGTTCTCATCCCTCCATTCCCTCTGCAGCCTGGTTTCCCTGGGGATGATTGGCTTGGGGACTGCCTTAGTCAGAATGCTTTGGTGACAACTGACATTCATTGGATGGCTGTCCCAAAGCAGATCTGCAAAGGACAGGCTGCAACTGTTGCAGTCAGTGTGTGCAAGACCGTCAGGATCCCTAGTGGCAAGCAACAGAGAGATTAGGCAGAGAAAGGATGCTTGGGCCCAATGGCCAACCCCAGGAAAAGCAGGATTCCAGCAGGCCTTGGGGACCCTGGGACCATCAGGGCTCCCCCACCCCCACCCCTCACCTCTGGTTCTTTCCAAGCTCCATATCATTCTCTCTTACCTCCTTTCTCAGTAAGACTGGACCATGGCAGCCACAGCTCCTGGCTCAGTTCCCAGTTCCTCTAGATTTGGTGGAATGCATGGCTCTCAGGTCCACATGGAGATGCTGAGTTTCTGGCTTGGATCACATGCCCCCAATTAACAGCCATCAACTCCCTCCCCACCAATTTTCATGGTTGAGTGAGGAAAGACATTCCCCCAGAGACAGAGGAGGCTGCTGTTACAGAAGGAGGCGAGGGTGACTTTGGAACAAAGTGACAGGCCATACCTCACAGGCCATGGGGAGCCACCTCCACTGGGAGCTCCTTTCCTGGCAATAGCTGACCGTGTGTGTGGTTTATACAAGCTCTAATTACTGAATGGGGATTTTTCCTGGTTTCACCCTACACTGTGGAGAGTTTTTCCTGGGGTGGGAGGTAGAAGCACTTTTCTGCAGAAGGCACAAGCTTCCCAAAAGCTCCTCAAAGCCTCAGCCTCAGAGAAACACATCACCACCCCGCTGAAGCATGCCAGGCACCTGTGACGAGGGTCAGCAGGAGAGGGCTGCTGACAATGTGACTTTTAGCAGCCTTTATGTCACCCATGCCCTGCCCAGCCCTGGTGTTGGGTTAAGAGCTGCTACCCCGGGAAGTGGGTGTGGCTCAATCAGTAGGGCTCCCATTTACCATATGGGAGGCCCCGGGTTCGGTTCCTGGGGCCTCCTGGTGAAGGCAAGCCCGCCCGCACGGCGTGGTTAGCTGACCCAGCGAGCACAAGCAGCAAGGGGGGGATAAATGAATAAATAAATAAAATCTTTAAAAAAAAAAAAAAAAAAAAAAAAAAGAGCTGCTACCCCCATGAGGACACAGTCGCACAGCAGCAGGGGAGGTGCCGGGAGAGGGCAGCGGGGTGCCGGAGTCAGACCCAGGTCAAGCCCCGTGACCCGTCCTAAGACAAGGGCTTACTCTCAAATCATCTGATTTGAGCCGTGAGCCCAAGAAGCACTGATAGGGGAGTGGGCAGGGAGACAACAACCGGGGTGGGGTGTTGAGCAGGCTGCTGACGTGGGCAGGCAACTGGGGTGTTTGCCCGCTGGGGCCCCCTAGGGGACTGTGAAGAAAGAACATGCCTCACAATGGTCCCTCCAGAAAGGGGAGGAAGCAGGGGCATTTATCCATTAACTCCCATTAGTCTCGTCAGCTGAAGTCTTGTCCAGGCGTCCCCTCCCAGGCAGCTCCAGGTGTATGCTCCACAGCTAGAGAGAGCCCTAGGCATCCCAGGTAGCTACGAGAGGCTATGGACAGCCCACCAACAGTGTCCATGACACTTGCCAAGCAGACCCTTCCATGGGGCTGAAACAAGCCCTAAGTGACTGGGAGAGGGCAGACGCCCCAGCAGGACTTTGTCCCTACAGAGAAGTCCAAGCCTTATTCAAAAATTACCAAAAGCCACCTAGGGGAGCAAGGGTACCTCCCACCAAGCCCCTGCCTGTCCACCGTGCATGCAGGAAGTTGCATGCCCAAGTTGGCCGCTCAGAGGTAATACCTGCCCCAGAATAAAATTCTCCTCCCCAGTCTGTGCACAAGGCAGGACAGAGCACAGACTCAATCTACTGTGTTAAATCAAGTCAGATAATGCTCTTGTTTGCACCATAATTAACTTTACTTTCTTTAAAGGAACACATTAAGGAAAAATCTTGTGTTTTTTTTTTAATAAAAGCCATTTTCCTTACTAGTATTGTTTTTAATAAGTTAAGTGGCGTTAGTTTTTAAATTGCTATTGAGAGAGAAAGCACACACACACACACACAGTAAAGACAATTTTAATTTTCAACAATTGTGATTGTGAATAATGCTACTAATAGCTTCGGTGGTGGCTTATGTTCATTTAACTATAAGCCAAACCTCAGACTTCTATATTCATGAAGAATAAAAAGATGACTTGGGCCAACTAGTGCTTGTATTATTCATCCCACTGTCTCTCCACTGGAAGCCCACTCTGCACTGAGCCCATTTATCAAAATCACGGGTTGTTCCGGGGGCCCTGAAGGCAAAATGGAGCAAGACTGGGGGAAGAGGTTAAATTTAGGCCCCCTGGCTCCTGACTTGAGAGGGGTTCAGGGAGACTCCAGCATTCCCTGCAAAGCTCCACTTTCCACCAAGAATATGAAATACTCTGGCAAGAATCATCCAAATGGACAGCGGCCACCAGCACGCTGTGGGTTCCTTTAAAAATAAGCCCCATTGTTCGTTCCCCAACCACCTATTAATAGCCTGAAAAGACATCTGTTCCTAATTTGGTCTTCTCATATCAAGAAATCTTCCCTTCACTTCCCTCCAGAGCCAGTAAGACATCAATCAAGTGACACATTTATCGAGCACCAGACACATCCCGGCCCACAGCTCAGCACCAATTCTGCAGTCTGAGCCAAGTACCCAAGGCCCAAGTCCACAGCAGACATGCACCCATTCCCCAGTATCAGCATCTGCCACACTCATGCAGCATAGAGACCTCTAAGAGAGACCCAGGGGTTGGCTAGTCCCACCCCACTCAGTACCCAGGACTTCTCTGCCTCATCTCCGGCGGTTGGCTATTTCACCAGATTCTGACATCAAGCATCATTCCACTTGGATTCTGCCAGTGATGGGCAGATCATCACCTCTCAGGGTGACCCTTTTCATCCCGGGACTTCTATGACTGTGAAATACTCCTAAACCCCACTTCCACAACAGGCCTGCTTCTGCTCTCTAGAGCCACATACAGTAAGTCGATTCTTCTTCCTCTGATAGTCTTTCAGCTACTTGAGTAGAGGTCCGATGTCTGCCTGTCCCCATGACTCCTCTCCAGCTTTGGTACCTGGGCAGCAAGCAGCTGCTATGGACCAATTCCCAGACAGGACAACTGTTTGCACTGACATAAATCTCCATGGGGGATCTCCCTCATTCCTGGGCAGCACGCTGAGTGGCCCTACATCCACCGATCCATCTGTGCCCACTCCCACAGTTCCAGACCCATCCCATTCTTCATACACCTTCCTCACCCCACCCTAGCTCTTCCCTCTGGTTTTCACATAGCCGGTCTTTCCTTGTCATTCGGGTCCTCAGAGGCCTTCCCTGACCCCACCCCCACCCTGTTCAAGGGCCCACCTGGCTGGCTCCAGCACATCCCTTTACCTAATTCTCTAACAGCAATCAGCTATCTAGTTTGTTTCCTTCCTTGTCATTCATGTGTTTATCTATCTCCCCTTCTAGAATGTCATACTAAGATTAAGCAGAGTGAGAACACAACAAATAGTTGTTGTATGAATAAAGAAAGCAGCTTTCCAGGCAGCCTGAGCCTATTTGTTCCCAGAGAGGAGGCACCAGGCTTGGTCAGCTGTGCCGTCTAGGGCAGATGACTTAACCACCCCGAGTCTCAGTTTCTACACCTGGGAAAGGACAGTGAAAGCCATGCCTTGCATTGTCACTGCGTGCAAAGTATGTTTGCAGAGCCTGGGTGCAACACAGGCTTCAGAACAAGCCCCCACCTACGGGTTTTCAGGAGGGCAGCCCCAGGAGCCCCATCGCAGAGATGAGGCCAGCCTGGTGTGCGGGAGGGGAGGGAGGCTTCTGCCTGGTGACAGCCCAGAGAGAGGAGCTGTCTGCCCCACCGAGGCAGAAGACAGCAACCCAGCCCCACCCCCAACTCAGCTGCTTCCCAAGCCCACAGGGGTACTTGCACTCACTCGGGAGGGTAGGGGGGTGAAAGGGAAGTAAATCCACAGCTGTTTTCATCTGCTGCTCACACCCCGACCCTGAGAGCAAGGAGGCCCATGAGAAAGGAACCAGGCTGGACCTTCAAACCCAGCCTTTGGTACCCCATTCATAGGCCTAGGGGCTATCCTCAGCCCAGGCCTCTCGCCATCGGCAGACGGTGAGGGGAAGCAGGAGGCCCTGGAGAGACTGACCCCCAGAGGGCCCAGCCTCCAGCCCACAGGCCCAGCACCCCCGCAGCTCCTGGGCCGCAGCCAAGGCACTTCCGTCAGGCCTGGGCCGCAGGACACAGCCCGGATTGTCCGCTCCACGGCCAGCGCCGAGCCTCTGCGGAGGGGACAAGGCCCAGCTGTTCCTAGGGACAAGCGGGCAGCTTTCTTCCCGTATGAAAAGGGAACCTGTGTCCCTTGGGGGAGGGGTGCCCCAGGAGGCCCAAGGCATGCCTGTAAACACCACCCTCGGGGTGCCCCCTGCACCCTGCTGGGAGCCAGGACCAGCCAGGAGGGGATGCAGCAGTCCTGGGGCCCGGGAAAGTATCCCGACCCCACTGAGTGCCACAGTCCACCCTGAGTGGGGTCTATGGTCTGGTCTCTGCCGCCGACCCCTGCACAACCCTGGGCCAGCCCCTTCCCTCTCTGAGAAAGAGGGTGTCAGATAATTTTCCCTATGATCCTTGCAGAGGAGTGGGGTCAAGAAAGAAGCGAGCTGTTTTTCCTCAGAGATGGGGCTCCCGTGGTGAGGAAGGAAGCAGGCCACAGTGGGACCCTGTGTCTGCCTGGAAGGGGGCCAGCACCCCAGCATGCCCTGAAAAGTGCAGGAAACAATGTGGGAAAGGCCTAGGAAGGCACAAGAAGAGGTATAGGGAGGATTAAGCTAGGCTCTGCCTGCTCAGACCCCAAATTCATCATCACAGTATGTGAGGCCCAAAATTGAAAACCAGCAGGACTGAAAAATATCTAAGGAGGGTCTCTCTCTTTTTTTTTTTTTTATGTCTCTTCTTCTCTGGGCCTTATCATTTATCATGCATCTCAGTTTTTGCAAATAAGAACTTGATAGATTTCCGCACCAGAACCTGCCCCACCCCATACACACATTTCCCCCGAGACAGCCCCTCTCCCCTTTGACTTCACCTCAGGTTCCAGGACTGGGGTGACGCCAGAATGATCTTGAGGCCCTTCAAGGTTCAGCGGCAGAGCACAGGGTTCACTATCCCTGGAGGTCCAAGTTGGGGCCGTGGAAGAGGGGCAGACAACACATTGAAAGGGTTGGAAGATGAAGCCTTAGCTATATCTTTGGAGGTCAGGAAGGGCTTCTAGAAGAGGCCTCATTCAAACAACAATGGTTGCTCTTTCATGAGTGTCTCCACTGGGGTAAAGACCTGGACAGACCCTGCCAGGACTCTTTCAGTAACTGACAGAAAACTGAGCTCTGCCTGCCCTAAACAGTAATGCCGTTTTATGCTGTAATGGCTGCTTAAAGGAGAAGTATGGGGGCTGCACCGCCCTTCAGGCTCGGCTGCGCCAAGGGCACACCAGGGGCATAGCAGGAGTCATCCCCCTGTGTCTCTGCTCAGCTTCTCCTCTCCCAGATAGTGCAAAGCTGGACAGCCATCCTCACAGCCTGCATCCTGGTGACCATCCTGAGGTCACCAAGGTGACCCAGTGGCCAGGGGCCAAAGGGTTCTGATGGCCAGGTCTGGGTCACATTTCCATCTCTATAGCTGGTAATTGGGATTGGCCCTACCTGCCCAAAAAGACTTGGGTATGGGGAGGAGCTGCAGGCGAACCTGAAAAAAATCACTATAAATGTGAACAGTATGCCAGCATTGTCCTTTCCCCACAAGGTGGAAGGAAAATCCATCTGCAAGAGCAGAGAGAATGAGACTGGGAGAAAAACAGAGGGCCAGATGGAGCAAGAGACCTGACAAACTTATCTGAGTCCCTGCATCAAGCTCTGCTTGATCCAATTCCAGTTATGGGAGTCAATAGA
The DNA here is from genome assembly GCA_026826555.1 of Tolypeutes matacus. Taxonomy (NCBI): domain Eukaryota; kingdom Metazoa; phylum Chordata; class Mammalia; order Cingulata; family Chlamyphoridae; genus Tolypeutes; species Tolypeutes matacus. Next base: position 5,866,693 of record JAKSZT010054565.1, on the reverse strand, counting down.
TTTCTTTTTGTTGCTGTTGTTTAAGACAGTAAGAATGGTTTTTTGAACACTTGCAACCAAATCCCCAAACTAAGGCAGATACAATAGGTAACCAAGACACATTTAAATGCCTGTTTCCCACATGGTGAGCTCCAAGAAATCAGAAACCACCTCTTCTCCATCTCTGTAGCCCCACCATCCAAACAGGGTCTGGCAAGGAGGAGGAGATGCTTAATTAATGCTTGTTAAATGAATGAGTGTAATGAGTGAATGAATGACTGTCCATGATGATGACAAGGAATTGTCTTTTCTGCCTGTGATCTCCAGACCCTTAGCATTTGTAGATGACAGTCATGCATCCCAAAGCACCTACTTGTAAAATGGCAGGCTGGCCTCATCTACAGAGAAGAGAAAGGACCAAGGAAACCCTCGCCTTCTCTCCTCAGACATCACCATTTGTTGTGTGTTGATTAAGATGTTTTTGAGAGGCCCACTTGCAGTATTAGAGTGCCACCTTTTGGACAGGTGGTATCTATGCCTTCTCAGAGGAGCAGCCCAGCTCCAGGGTCTCCCCAGAAAGCAGCCGATGTGTCCAAGCACCCTCTGCAAAGCCAGGCAGGCAAAGCCTCGGTCATATTTTAAGAGTGAGATGGAAGTCGTTAGCTCCCATTTTAATTTAACAAGCCCAATTTTATAAATAAGAGTGAATTTTCCCAGGCTATTATTTCTAATTATGCATTTACATCAATTCACATTATGCGGTTGATGAAATGTTAATAGCGAAAGCAATTTTCTGCTGACGGGTGGCACAGAGAAGAGCTTTCTTCACATTACAAGTCAATATTTTTGGAAATAATTGCCCCACCAGAGTCTGCACTGACTAACCTAGTGGCTGTGTCTACGCAGCCCCCGACTTGAGATGCTGGAAGGGGAAATCCACCCACAGTATCCCACCCACCAGAGCCCTCTGGCTGGGTCATAGGCCCAGAGCATCCTTCCCCTGGAGACCGTGGCTGGGACTGGTGAGAGACAAGGCCTGGAGACTCAAAAATGCTAAACAGACACAGCAAACTGGACCTCCATGGGCCAAATCTAGCCTGCAGACCCCACAGAGTTTGTTTTTATAATGGAACCAACATTCCTGGATTTCTCACTTTGTCTGAAACATTGGAGCATCCAGCCATACTGAGCCTGCACTCCACAAGCAACACTAGGACAGAGCTGGGCAGTGGCCAACCACTCTACACCCTCCCCCAAGCCTACTCCACAGTGGAAGGTGAAAGGTCACCATCCACTTTCCCCAGGAGCAGCCAGGCTGGGAAAGGACTGGCTTTGAGGAATGAGGCAGGGTGGGAGTTGAGTTCAGATTTGGAGTCACAGGAGGGAAAAAGGTAGAGGAGGAGGAAGGAGAGGAGGGAAAGGTAGAAAGAGGGAGAGGGAAGAAGGGAGGAGAGGAAGAAGAGGAGGGAGGAAGGGGAAGAGGGGGAAAAGTGGGAGAAGAGGGTTCTTTTCCAAGAGCAGTGTCTCCTGAATCCTGTTCTCTTTTGGTCCCTCTTAGCAGGCTTCCAGCAGAGCTGAAACTTGCTGTCTGTGTGTGTACACATGCACCATCTGTGCACACACACCAGCCTGAGCATGCACACACACACACTCTCTGCATACATACACACTATCTGTGCACACGCTGTCTGGACATATGCACTTTATTTACACATACCTGTGTTTTCTGCTCACACAAGCTGTACCCTTATTGTCTCTGCAAATACCAACTGTGCATTCATGCGCACACAAACACACTGCCTGTGCATGGGCACAGTGTTTGCTCATGTATGTATGTCTGAACACACACTCTGACTACACATAGGCATACCATAACATACAGAGATATTGTCTGCACACACATTTGTGCACATGCTTGCACACACACGTGCACACACACTCCTGGTGCACAGGCACATATGCTCATATCCTCTATGTCTGCACACACCCTCTGACCACACACAGAGGCACATCATCACACAAACAGGTAGATTGTGTGCATACACATGTTTGCATGCCTACGTGCACACACACATATACGCTGCCTGTGCACAGGCACCTCATTTGCTCACATCCTCTGTGTCTGCACACACCTTATGACCGTACATATAGGCACGACATCTGTACACCTGTTCTTGTCTGCATACACATGTTCATGTGCATGCATGCATGCTTGCTCTCTACATGCACTCCCGTTTCCTGAGCGTTCACCCCTGGGAACTCATACCTGGGAGAAAGAGCAGGGGTAGCAGGCCGGAGCCCTTCTCAAGAGGGCTCTCCTCCTCTTGCTCTCTTTGAGGAAGAGCTGCAGACTGTGGGAGGAAGTGCAGTCAGAGATGGGGTTGGCTAGGTACTAGGACCCAGGGTGGGCATCCTCCCCACCCTCCCCAGGTCCCCAGACAGGGAGGCAGGTGTTGTGGTGGGGAGGGGAGTATGCAGCCCTTTGTAACCCTGGACGGTGCACTCGTTAGACCAGACTGCCACTTGTCCCCTGCTCTAAGCAGGGAGGGGCAGGCAGGGAACATGTCAGCAGAGGTGGCCTGGGGAGGAAGGCCCTTGCAGGAATGTGCCATCCTCCAGCCCTGCTCTCCTCGGCTGGGCCACCCTCCTCTCCCTCCCCCATCCCCCAGACAGGCGGACTCTGACAGCCACGCTGCCTGCCCGCCACAGCACAGGCTGACGGTGCCTCTTGGGATGGCATGGAGCCAATCTGATGCTGACCTCCACCACTGGGGAATTCTGAGAGCACCTTCTGGCCGGCAGGCCCTTGTCCTCTCTGTCCGGATTTGCCTGCCTCCACCTGCATCCCCTCTCCCCACCCCCAGAGCCCTCACTGGGCCATGCACACAGCAGGCGTTGTATGGAGACTTGGCGAGCTGGGTGGAGTCTCTGAATATCAGCTTTCCAAAGGGCCAAGGGAGAAGCTCAGAACAGCACCCTGGCAGAACCCTGGTCATGGAACGGCCAGGGCAGCGTGTTTCCTTCCCTGGGAGGCAGGAAGCTGGGCACAGAGAGGGAAGGAAAGGGTCCCAGGCTCTTCCCAAACCTCAGACCTCTCTCTCCAAGCAGAGAATCACATTCAACAACTTTTTTTTTGAAATGGATAAATTACATTTTGAAACATTACTGTGAAAAATTAACTTAGGTCTGAAGCATCAAGGATAGTTTGTAGATAAAACCAGGGTACTTTGTGGCTGGGATTGTCCAAGTTTAAATTCCCAGGCGCCAGGGCCCAGCCAAAGGGCTGCGTGGGGAGCACTTAGGTGAACCACGTTCCCAGGGAAGAGCCAGCCTGACCCCGAGCCCACAGGAAGGGAAAGTACTCGCACATGGGAGAGCAGCGTCAGCCCTGAGCTCCCCTCCACTGCGACCTTTTGTCAAGTTCAGACGGGAACACAAATCTACCGTCACTCTGGATAGAGCTTGATTGGATCAAAATCCCACTGGAAAATGGGGGGAAAGGCAATAAAAACCTTCAGAATTGATATTAAACCACTGACATTTCACAAACAGAGGAGCGCCGGCAGCTGCCAGTCTATCGGCAGGAACAACTCTAAAGGGGCAAGTCAGGCGTGAAGGTCACAGTGTGTGCCCGGGAGCCCTCTCCCCGGCTTGGTATCAGCACTGAAGGAGTATGGGCCTCAACAGTCCAGGGCTTAGGCTGCTCAGGGCCCAGGGAGGACCCTGTCCCTTCTGAATCCCATACCTCAGTTTACCCACATTCACTCCAACTGGAAGAGGAGCTGATCTCCATGGCTGCTAGCCCTATGGTTTTGCAGACAAAGATGATGCTAAATCTGTGCCTGTCTCCCAGAGACTATACCCCACTGTGGGGGAGAGGCCATCCACACAGAATGAACCCAGAAAGCCCCAGGCTCCTTTGAGAGAATGTACTGGGCCTGAGAACTCACCATGAGCCATGCAGGTGCTTCAGCTTCCTGCCACCCAGCACCCATTAAGAAACTACTGTATGCCAGGCAAGGTGCCAGGCAGGTGAGGATTAGCATGGCACAGCTCTACCCTCAAGGGGGTCAGACCAGGCATCTTCTTCTTCCAGTAAACCCATCTGGGCAGAAACAGGGAGTGGGGCTTAAAAACCCCACTGGGAGCCCAGGTATGGGCTTTCCCAGAATGGCAGCTACACCTGGACTAGGAGAGCCACTAGGGAGTGGGAACAGAAAACAAGGGCAGCCAACATTGGAGGGAGGACAAAATCAGGAGGAAGGCTTCCTATAGGAAGAAAGATTCAAACTGGACAGTCAGCTAGAAGAGCTAGGCATATGGGTAGGTGAACAAGCGCAGGGCCAGAGGAGGGTGGGCTTGGCAGGACAGTGGACCCCAGAAGGCTTGCCAAATAGGACTAGAGTCAGCACCTTGAGCCCGGCCCTGGAGCTCCTAGATGGACCCTTCCCCCAGAACTGTGGGGGTCACATCAGAGATTTCTAGGTAGTGGTCTGGAAGGATGTGGACAACCTTGGAGTCCCAGATCTGAAACCATCCATCAGCCCAACCATCATTTCCTGAGTCATTCCTGGGAGCCCAGAGATGCAGGGGACACATGATTGCATATTATAACAAGGTAAAATGACTTCCCTGTCATCTGTTCATTTGATGCCCACAACAGCTCCATGGGGGGGGACCACACTGCCCTCTGATCCAGGAAAAACTGAGGCTCCAAGTGGTGGGGAAACTCTCCCAAGGTCCCCCTGCTGCATGTCTGCACCCCAGATTTGACAGCACATGACACTGTCTCCACAGCACCGTGCCGCAAGCATCAGGGCCCTGCACTTGCGTTGACTCCCTAACAACAGAAGGATGCCTCTGTCCCCAAAAGCATCTTCACTGGAACCATCTAATGGTGTCCCACCAAGGGGGGCCTCTCCATGGGTCTGCAGAAAGCATGAGAGCCAGAGTCCCTGACCCTCTGGCTGACCCCTGGTCGTTGTCAGCCAGCTCTGTGTTTTCTAATCACTGTCCTCCCCATTAAGGTGAACAAAGCGCACAGGAAATAACGGAGTTTTATCTCAAACAAATCGATCTGCTCAGATCCATCTGGCCCCAGCCTCTTAATTCTCCATAATGTCAAAGCAATTTTTGGTTAAGTATACACTCTGTCCTCTACTAAATTAAACTAATAGATCTAGTGGGAAATAAAACCCCAAGTGTATTGAGAATATTACAAATAAAAAAATAAACTCTCTATGGGTCTGTAAGATTTACTTTGGCAAATGATTAAATAAATTAACATACACACATAGGCAGCAGTGAAATCCATTAGTGGATGCTCAGCTCCTCTAGTCACTTCCCCCAGGCGCTGCCCCTCCCCAGCCAGGCTCAAGGGCTACCAGGCAATGCCCAGAAAACACCCTCCCATACCCTCACGTCAAAGCGACCAAGGGGTGTGCTTTAAAGTGTGGAAAGCTGCTGTAATTGATACTACACCCCAGGTGCTGTGTGATCTACTTTAAATACTTTATCGCAATCAGTCCTTCCACTTACCCTCTGTGGTCAGCACTGCTATTACACCCCTTGTACAGATAAGAAAAGTGAGGTTCCGAGAGGCCGAGACAGGACCAGGATCTGAACCAAAGTCAAGCTGACCCCAGAGCCCTGGGCACCACACCATTCTGTTGCCTCCCTGGGTGGTTTGGTTCGGCTTTACTTTTTATTGAACTGTCCATTGTGCCACAGACAGCTCAAGAGGCAGCCCTGGAGACAGAACCCTGCTTTGATGACACTTATCAGAGGTGGCATCTGAGACCCAGCGGCCTACCCAACCCCGGCCGGGTACCTTAGGCGTCTCCATGGGCAATTGGGGTGAGAGAGGAGGTAGGGCAGAAATTAACATTTCACATTGCAGTTGGGAAAGCTGAGGCTCAGGGACTTGCCCAACCAAACACAGAGACCCCCAAGCCACTCAGGGGAGGTCAAGGAACCAGGAAGGGTGGGGTAGGGCCCTTTGGCCTCTCCCTCGAACCCCCATATCTTCATCATGCTTGGTGAGCTGCTGTTTGCAAGGCCAGTTCTGTAGTGCCAAGGGAAGGAAGAGTAAAGGGAGAGGTAAGGAAGCATCCAACAGCCTCTCTCAGAGGGGTGCCCAAAGGAGGAAGGGGTCCCTGGCAGCCACCTCACCCCTGCTCTCAGCTTCTGACCCTCGGGCCCCAGCAGGGCTGCCAGGCCCCTGCTCATGCTGCGCAGCCCACCCCTCCCTCATGCTGCCATCAGGGCCAAACGCCTTGTCCCCTTCAGGGTCCCAACCCCCCACCTGGCCTGGCATCTGGGCCCTCTAGGCTCTGACTTCAAACTGTTTTCCTAGTCCTGTCCCTCAAATCCTGCCTGTGATCCTGTCACACTGGACACTTCTATTTGTCCCACACATGTCCCCAGCTTTTCTGCCTACACTCCCTGGCATAGGCAGTTCTCATGTGGAATGTTGGCACACTTTTTGGCTCTGTGGGCCAAATTCCACTACCAGAATTCCTACTAAGTGTGTGGCTGTGTGCAGTGCATGTTACACATCCCTGGCTGAAACGATCAGTGATCATTTGATTTGATTAGTGATCAAATAATCAATGTTTTTTTTTTTTAATTTCCTCTTTGCATGTCCATCTCTACCTCCCCTTGCCCTTGAATGCAGGCTCCTGGGGGACAGAACCTTGTCTGTCTTGTACACTCAGGATCCCTAGTGCTGAGCACAGAATATGCCCTAAAGTCATGCTTGATACATATGTGTTGGATCACTGAATGGCCTGGTTCTCAGACACGCTGGCCACTGGAGGTGATCTTCAGGACTCCCCCTTCCTCCCCTGTCTCATCTTGACACTCCACCTCAAAGCCCAATCAATCCTGTCTCTGACATGCAAACAGCCCCAGGCTCTGGAATGTGGCTTGTCCCACCAACCCAGCAGGGAGTCACTGACACAGCCATGGCAGGGTCAGATCCTGGGGCCTGGCCGAGAACAAGTGGATAGTCAGCCAGGCCTGCTTTGCTGCCGACACAACAGGTAGGGGCAGGCCCACTTCGCTGATGGTCATCAGAGGCCTGACGAGAACAGAGACCCTCTCTTGTCTCTGTACCATGCAAGAGCTGGAGCCTCGCTGTCCTCCTCCAGGAACTTGGCCATCCAGACTCCAGGCTTGGCGAGGAAGTGGGCAGAAGAGAGTAACAGGAATCCAAGGTGTGAGTCATTCCACTTGCCCTCCCCCAGGTCTTAGGGGCATTCTCTTCCCCATCAATCCCTAGCTGGGCACAGAGAAGGCCAAGCCTCTTGTCTCTCTCTGACCTGGAGCAGCTGACTCTTGCCCTTGGATAAGTCACCCTGGGGCCAGACTTTAGGCCTTTATCTTCTGACAGTGATGGCAAATGAATGACTAGATTTGCCAAAAATAAAAGTCCCCATAAATCTGATATTTCCCTTCAAGCTGCTGGGTACACAGAGTGTACCAGGCTTATTGATGGGGAAGTTTATGGACGGGCTGCATCTTAAAATCAAAATACATTACCCAAAATCAATGTTGCTGTACGTGGGCCGGAGAGGACAGGAAAGGGCAGCTGAGATGAGAATATTGAAACTTAAACTCAAAGAGTACTTGAACATTAAAATAAATAAACTGCGAAAGTGAGTTCCAGGAAGAACCTTCACTGAGAGCTGTAATTTAAGGGTGCTCTTGCAAGAGGCTGGGATGTCTTTTCAAATAGCACTTTTCAAATGCCTCTGGGAGTCCGGCAAGTTCATCCACAAAAAGGTATCGACAAGAGCTGCATTCTCTAAGGCCATAACCACAGCATGAGTGAGGGGCAAGGGCGGCAGTGGGCAGTCTGGCCCTGGCAGAAGCCAGCTCACAGGCCCAGCCATCTAGGTGAGCCGGGTCGCTTTACAGAAGGGCTCTCCTCCAGGTCCCTGCACAGCGAGCCCTCAGGCATTTCAGAGCATGTGCAGGAGGGGCGTATGGAGAGAGGGTGGGAGAAAGCTTTTAACTCAAAGGGTGTCTGGCCCTCCAGGTTGATGAGCAATCAGGACCCAAGACAAAACAAGTCTGCAATGCTCTCACAAGCCACCAGGGAGGAAGCCAAGATTCACTCGAAACAGGACAAGGGACACCCACCGTTGGTAGGGCTGAGAGGCTGTGGCCTCAGACAGGAGCTTCCCTTGGGGAGAAGCAACCCACAGGCTTCCTGGCAGACTCCTTTAGAGCCTCCAACTGAGAGACACATCCCACAGCCATACAGCAAGAAGGGAAGGGGATGGCCTAGGAACCACCCAACCACCAGCCAGCAGGGGCTGTAGCCTGGTTTCGGCTCACGGAGCCTCCAACTGGCCGAGGGACTCAGTGGGAGATGTGCAAGTCCCTGCCCTGCCCACTGGGAGACCCCCAGCAAGGGCAAGGTAAAGTGGCTTTCCCCAAAGACCCTAACAGTGCTTCTGGTTCCAACATTTTACTGAGCCCTAACTATGGCCAGGCGCAGCTGGGAGTAGAAGGCACAAAGAAGAGAGGCCCAGCCTTCAAGTCTACGAGAGGGAGCAGAGGAACAAGCAGAGATGCTGCAGGCCAGTTGCACAGGCAGGAAAGAGACGACAAGGCTAGCTCAGGCTGCCCCTGGCAGAGAGGCCTCACTCGCCACACCAGTTCCAGGTGCCAGGACAAGAGCCTCATCTGGAGTGGGGAAGAGGTGGGTGTTTGGGTTAAGAATTAGAACACCAGGATCAGGCAGACCTGGGCTGAAGCCTCATCAAGCCACTTAGTAGCTGAGTGACCTTGGGCCACTTTCTCAGCCTCTCTGAGCTTCAGCTGCCTGTATAAAATGGGGTGTCACAAGGATTAAATGAGCTCACTGATTCACTCCACAAATATTTATTGAGGTCCTACTTGGTACCAGGCCCCATTCTAGGTGCTGGAGATACATCAGTGAACAAACAAAGATTCCTGCCTATGTGGAGTTTGCAGACCATGAACGAGAAACACAATAAATAAGGATATTGTACTGTATGTTAGAAGGCAGTAAATGCTAAGGAAAAAAGAAAAGGAGGGTAAGACAAGGGATCAAGAGTGCTGGGGGAGAGGGGAGGAGTGCAGATTGGAGAATTAAATATGATGGTCTGGGTAGGTCTCCTTGAGAAAGAAACTTCTCATCAAAGACCTGGAGAACATGAGGGAATTAGCCAAGCAGGTATCTGGGGGAAGAGCATCACAGCCAGCTGGAACAGCTGGTGCAAAGGCCCCGGGGTGGGAGCACTCACGGTGTGTTACAGGAGGGAGGACCGTCTGGCTAGAGGAGCCTGAGCCAGGGCAGAGAGGTGGGGGGAAGGGGAAGACAGGCCATTTGACCTTGTTAGCCCTTGCAGGGTCACTGACTTTTATGCTGAATGAAATGGGAGCCACTGCAGGGTATGGAACTCAGAGAGAATGAACTGATTTATGTTTAAGAAGAATCACTTGGTTGTCATGTTGAGAACTGATGCATAGAGGGTGGGTAGCCAGCACCTGGTACCTGAAAAGCATTTGATAAAGTATAGCTATTATTCTTATTAATAGCAAGATGAATTCATGCAGTGAACAAGAAACCTCTTACCCCACAAGACTGTCCAGGTTTAGAAGATTTGCATACCTTAAAGGCAGCCAAGGTGTAACTCCTCTGGCTGCAGGCATTCTCCCCTTGGGCATCCCTGAGAAGGGCTGAGATCTGGTGTCAGGAGATCCTTGCCTCTCTAGGCAGGCCCCCTTGCAGTGGGCTACTCTGTCCATCAGAACTCTGCTTGAAGTCAGTCCCTGAATCTGCTTTTCTAGAATATCACCAGGGTCCTAGATTTGTGTGGCATGGTGCAAGCCTGCCCTCTCCCTTCCAATGCTGAGGACAGCAAGAGCCCTACAGGGTTGTACACTCATGGGCCGAAGACCCAAAGCCATTTCTAAGGGAAGGCTCCCAACCCCCTGTGAAGATGAAATGACAGAAGGTAGCTGTCACCTGTCCCCCTTGGGGCCCCTGGAAGGGAACTCCAGGATGAGGAGGGAGGCTCCCCACATCTCTCCTGGCCCTAGCCAGAGACCTGGTCCAATGAGGCCCCATATCTGAGCAACAATGGGGCCTGGGGGGCTGGGAATTCCTTTGCCATGGAAGAGGAAATTGGAATCCAGACACTGGATGGAAGAATAGTGATGCTCAGGGGCACCTCGCTGGTTCCAGAAAAGCTTGGAAAGGGCCTGTGTGTTGCTTTCCCTGGGAGGCTGTGCTGCAGGCAGCCTGGATGAGGCCTCCTACAGGAAAGTGTTTTCCCTCTAGGTTTCCTTCTCCTTGACTCATGGGGAACCCTCGGGTGGTGCCCCTGGAGGCAGGTGGAGGAGGGAACGCAGACATGTGAATCTGCTAGGATCCCCTCACCCCAATCTCAGGTGAGAGCTGAGGGGTAGGGGCATGCGGTGAGTCTTGGCCAGAGATACAGAATTCCACTGTCTGGGGATCGCGTGGAGAAGGGAAGGAAGATGGACAATCCAAGCCGAGCTGTGGGACCGGCCGCTACGATTGTAGGCCGGGTCCGGACCATTTGCCCGCCCCACATTCCCTTCGGGGACAGAAGCGCACTGTCTCTGATGGCTGGGAAGGAGGCTGGCTAGGCTGAAGGCTGGGAGGGGTACCCGCTGCAGGGCTGCAGGGCTGCGGGGCGGGGGATGGGCTCCGGAACACGGCTGCAGACCCGACCCCTGCCTCCCGCTCCCTAGGGATCCCGCTAGCACCGGGTCAGGTGGGGGCTGAGGCCGGCGAACAGCGCGTAGGTACTCAGGGGCCGACGATCGAGGGGCAGGAACCCCGCCCCCCCACACCCGCCCGGAAACCTCCCGGGCCCTGAGTCGTGCCCGGTGCTCCCCACCCCACCCCACCCCCGCCGCCCCCGCCGTCACTCACGGCCGCTGCTCTGTGGCTTGCTCGTGCGCTCTCCGCGCCACAGGCACCTGCTCTCCCCGCGCTCTGCGCTCACTTCTAGCTCGCACACTGCAGAGTCCCGGCGGCGCCGCCGTCACCCGGCCTCGGCCCTGGCCGGGCCCAACGCACCGCCCCTCTCCCGAACCCCAAGAGCCCACCCACCCGCCATGGCCTCGGCCTGGGCCAAAAGGCGGTGCGGCTCGCTGCCCAAGCCCTGGTAAGGAGTTGAAGGAGGGGGGCTGCGGAGAGGGCCTCGGGACATGCGGGGAGCTGGGATGAGCGGCTGTCTCTGGCAAAGGAGACTGGGAGGAAGCTGGGGAGAGTTTGGGTGGGAGGACCCCCACGTCAAAGCGAGAGCGGAGCGGGGCGGGGCTGCTCTCCAACAAGGGAGGCTGTAGTCCCTCCAAGCGACCCCCGCGGGGTGGAGGGGAGACGAACCGGGGCGGGGGCGGTGCTGGCTGAGGCCAGGGACAAGAGGGCGGGTGTGATGCAGCGGTGGAGGCGGCTCGGCGCCAGCCGCTGACCGCTCCCACCCTGTCCCCTCACCTCCCCCTTTCCCCGCTTCTCTCCGGCTCTGGGTCCCCCGGACCGCCTCGACCGGCTCTCCCCGCTCTGCACTGGATCGGACGCCAGATCTGCGTGCCGCGGCTAAGCGCCCACTCGCCTTGCGGAGAGAGCCGCGGGGGGACCCGCGGGGGCGGCTGCGGGCGAGCTCGGTGGGCGCCGGAGGAGGTGGCAGCCGGGAGCCAAACCAGGAGACCAGGAAGCAGAAGCTTGTGGCTCCGAGGCGCGTACTCCCTCGGTCAGGGATGGGTCTCCGCGCGGCCAGGCCCCTGCCCAGCCCGCCGGGCAGAGACTGAACCGCAGATCCTGCACGTCCTGTGGACGGCCGGACAGAGGAAGGCACGGACAGATAGCCAGGAGCCTCCCGGTGGGACCTCGCCTTTTGCGCCCCCCGCGCAGCGCCCCCCGCCGGAGCCGCACCGGGCAAGGAGGAGAGGGAGCGGGATTGATTGGCGGCCGCCGGGGCCGGGGGAGGGGGCGCCGCGCGGGGCCATGGCAGGCTCGGAGGCGTCCTAGCCCCAGCCCGCGCCGGAGCCGAGCCACGCTGCCGCCGCCGCCGCCGCCTCTCCGCGCCCGGGTCCCCGCCGCCGCCGCGCCCCTGCGGGAGATGGAACAGAGGAACCGGCTCGGCGCCCTCGGATATCTGCCGCCGCTGCTGCTGCAAGCCGTGCTGCTCTTGGTAGCCAACGGTGAGCGCGGGAACTTTGCTGCCGTGGGGGGCGCGGGGGGTCCTTGAAGGGGCCGCGGGAGCCAGCCTGCCCCGCCGCACGGACGAGGAGGAGGAAGAGAGGGGAAAGCTTCTCGGTCGCCAGCAATCCTGGTGCGCAGCCAGGGCCAGGAGAGACAGGGGGAGGAGAGCAGCCGCGAGGCGGCGGCTGCACCCGCGCGCGAGGTAGCTCAGAGCCCGACTCCGGCTCCGGCTGCAGGGAAGCGGCCTGCCGGCGCGGGAATTGGCGTGCCCCAGCCTGGTTGTGGGGGTGCGACCCCGCGGGGGAGCAGCGTGAACCTCCTCTTGCCGCCCTGCCCGCTCCGGAGGGTAGCAGCTTGCAGCCGGTGGCCGGTCGCTGCTGCGGCCCGGGGCTGCTCCACTGAACTTTTCTAGAGTCTCCAGCCATGGGCCAAAGAGTGGCCGGGGCCAGGAGCGCAAAGCCAGCGCGCTGGGGACCGCCCGCCTCGCCTCGTGTGGCCTCAGGCCCCCGCCCGCAGCTAGTCACGCCTCTCTCCTCCCGCCCCTAGCTACATTCACCGAAGTCCCCAAAGATGTGACAGTGCGGGAGGGAGACGACATCGAAATGCCCTGCGCGTTCCGAGCCAGCGGAGCCACCTCGTATTCCCTTGAGATTCAGTGGTGGTACCTCAAGGAGCCGCCGCGAGAGCTGCTGCACGAGCTGGCGCTCAGCGTGCCGGGTGCTCGGAGCAAGGTAACCGGCGCCCACGCCGCGGGTGGCAGGGTAACCTAGAAGGAAGGCAGCCGGGTTGGCAGGCTGCAGGGCGCCGCCTCGTGGCGCAGCCCATCGCCCGCCCTCCCCGTTCCTACAGCCTCTTCCACTTCAGCCTTTGCTACCCCCAAACCCTGTCGCTCCACTTGACAGTCTCCCTTCTCCTGCACCCTCCGGAACTCCGTTCATGTCCATCCCCTAAAAAGCCACACCTCGACCAGTTTACCTGTTCTGACTTGCTGGCTGCTGGCCAACCTCTAAAGACCACTTAGTCATCCCTGCTGTCCCTGTCCTCTGCCATGCCAAGGTCCCAAGGGCACAAGGCCAATGAGGGAAACTCCTCGGGCTTGGTTCCAGAGGCCGGCAGAGCAGGAAGTACCGCCGAGGTAGATGTACCCGGACCACACAGGGGTCTGAGGGGAGGTCTCCCACAGCTGATAGCCTGCACTGCCTCCTCAACCCACACATCTTACGCACACTGTAAGGCACACACACGGCCTCACCTCAGAGTCATTGCTCACATCTCCCACTGAGTCCTTGTCAGGATACACCGGCCCCTCTCTCCCTCTAGATTTTCAGGGTCGCCAATTAGGAGGAGGCAGACATAGGGGATTTGGAGGAACAGGGCAGAGAATGAGAATGCTCCTGACACCAGGGATGAACCTCTCTTCCCACCCTGTGGCAATCCAGCCTCCCCTCCTGTGGGCTGCCAGGTGTGTGCAGGGGCTGCCCCTCCTTGCCCAGGCACTAGGCCAGCTCCTCTTCAGGGGAAACTTCCTGGAAATCCTGAAAATCCTTTCAGCCCTATGCCTCTGCCACACCCCAGGCAGCTTCGAGTCTCAGCCCACGCGCCGAAGTTTCCCTTGCCCAAGGCGGATCTTCGTTCCTGGGATCTGAAGGCCGGGAACTTAACATCTCTTTCCCTCTTTGCATTTTTAGGTAACAAATAAGGATGCCACTAAAATCAGCGTAAGTGTGGAGCCCAGCGCGGGCCGCGAGAGACCCCTTGCGGCCGCTGGGCACGCGGCAACTCCCTCCCCTTTAGAGAGCCTCAGCTACCAGGCCCGGCAGGGTCCTGCTCTCAGCCTGGCACTGTTGGCTGCTTAGGCATGTCCTGGCGCCATCTGTCGCCCTGTGCTGGGTCGGGTTCTTTTGCGTGCAAATTAAGGGTCCGCGGCCTGAGGCTCCTTGCTCCGCCTGGCCCTCACCTGTAAAACTCTGCTTGCTGCAACCGGCGTGCTCAGGCCTCTGCGTGTCTGTGCGCCCCTCCCCTGTGGGTATTTCTCCCCGTGCCGGGAGCGCGCTGCTCCTCCCCCTCGTCGCTTCCCCCGAGACTGCCTGCCCCGCGTACACACCCGGTGCCCCGGTGGGCCCAACGGGGTGCAGAATGCTATCGGTTCGCGGGGTGGGGGAAAACGGTCTTGCTTACTGCGGCTGCTGTCGTGGGGTTCATAGATCTGGGAGGAGATGCGTCCAAGCGTTCTCTTGTGCGTGGACGTATACGTGCCTGGCGATAACTCCTCGTGGGTTCGGCTTAGATGCCAGGGTTCCCTGGGGTTTGGGGGTAGAACCCAAACCGGTGTTGGGGCCGAACTTCAGGCGATGCCCCGGAGACCACGCGGTCAGGTGGAGCACATCGCTGCTAGAAAGACCAGGCTTGTTAACCACCGGGAGGCTGGAGCCAGGGGGTTCTTGGAGGTGCAGGAGGGAGAGGGTGGGTGTCTGCGGTTCTGAAGGGAAAACCAGAAGCGAGGTTTGGGGAGGAATGCAAGAAGGGAAGCAGGGGCACTCAGTTAAGGTGATAGGAACTGGGGACATACGCGATGAGCAGGGCTACCCGGGGTCCAGGAATACTTGGGGGCACTATACCACTGGGGAGACATAGGAATGAGGAGGAAAGCTGGATCACCATGCGGGACACACCGAGAGCCGGGGAGGGTGGAGGTTGATGGCCGGGGCGGGCCAGAAGAGTCACCCCGCCGCTCTCTGATCGCCCACCCCTGCTCTCCCGCAGACTGTTCGCGTCCAGGGCAACGACATCTCGCACCGGCTGCGGCTGTCCGCTGTGCGGCGGCAGGATGAGGGTGTGTACGAGTGCCGCGTGTCGGACTACAGCGACGACGACACGCAGGAGCACAAGGCCCAGGCGCTGCTGCGCGTGCTCTCGCGCTTCGCGCCGCCCCACATGCAGGCCGCCGAGGCCGTGTCCCACATCCAGAGCAGCAGCCCGCGCCGCCACGGCCCCGCCAGCGCTGCCAACCCCAACGCCGCGGGAGCCCCCGGCGCCGCAGCCCGTGCCACCACCTCCGAGCCCGGCCGCGGCGACAAGAGCCCGCCGCCCGGGGGCCCGCCTTCCGCCCAGGAGCCCAAAGTCCCCGAGGCCGCCGCCGCCGCCACCACCGTCGGCACCGCTGCTGCCGCTTCGTCGGCGTCGCTGCCCCCTGGCCAGGCGGTACTTCTGCGCCAGAGGCACGGCTCGGGTAAGGGCGGGCGCTGGCCGGGAGCGAGGCGTGCGGGCGCGGGTGGTTGAAGGGGTCTGCGGAGGGCCCTCATTTTGGGCCCTTGGTTGCCGGCTTCCTGTCTTTCCTGTGTTGAAGGCGTCTGCAGAAGGCCCCAGGGCATTTGTTTGTGCATCGTTGTGTTACTCAACTTGGGTGTGCCCAGGGCTTGTATTCCGCGGCGCCCTCATTTTGGGCCCTTGGCTGCCGGCTGCCTGTCTTTCCTGTTGGCCTCCAGAAGCTTTCACGACGTGTATTTGTGCCTGTGGCCCCCATCTCTGGCTTCAACCCGGACTGGAAGGTGGGGAGCCCTCTGTAGGCCCAGGACTTGCTTGCTGGGTTTGGAGAACTGGACCCTGAGGGCTGCGTCTGAACAGCCATCCTACTTTCCAAGGCGGGCTCTAAGCCTCTGGAGGGACTCTCGAAGGGTCTGGGATTAGCCAGAGCCAAGAGTGGGGGTCCAGTGGGGGAGAGCCTTAAACTCTGCAGCTTTGCATACCTGCTGCAATCCTCTCCTTAGCTACGTGCAGGATGGTCCCAGGCCTGGCTTTGCACCCTGCTAAGTGGGGTTGGAGGAGGGAGGTTAATGCCATTGTTGAAAAAGCACCCAGAGTTTAAGGCCCTGGTGTCCACTGCCAGTGAGATCAAGCTTTCCTAGAGAAACAAGAGGCTGGGGATAGGGGGTGGGTAGGGTGCAACACAGAAGGCCAGGGAAATGGATTTCTTCCGGACTCAGCAGCCCTGAGGCCGGATGGGCTGGCCAGCAGTAGTGGGGGCTGATAGGGTGAAAGGGCCTGCTGCCTATTATGCTCCCTCCTCCCAAGGCATCACCTCCCACATCCCCCTGCCCAAAAACTGGGTCTGAGATGGGCCCAGCTATCACACTCACAAGTAATCCACTCTCTCACCTCTCAGTCTTGTTTAATGAGGAGTCCCACAGAGACCATCTCTGAATAGCCTTGCAGCCCTGGCAAGCTGGTTTCTGGGACAGTCTCATATAAAACCCCCAATGGAGGTTCTCAAAGTATGTTTCACATGCTACCAGCATCAGCGCTCACTAAGAATGCAGGCTCCTGGACCATCCCACTGAATCCGAGGTAGCTGTCTCATCATCTTAGTCTCTATGGGTGCTCCAACAATGGGGTCCAGCCAGTCTGCCTTTCAGCACCAGTTCAGTTTTGTTTTTCACTCCATTACACCCCATGCAGGGTGCTTCCTAAGTGTGGTTCCAGCTGCTGGCTGGATCTGGAGGCCTTGCCCCTCTTAGGCCCCACCCAGGATCCTGGGAGCCCTGCAGACTGTGGGGAAACAGGCCTAGCTGGGGCCTCCAGAGGCCTCACCCCAAGCAGTCCCAAGCTGCCTTACCTGGCTTGGAACTTGCACCCCATCCTCTGACTTAACATTTTAGCGAGTATCATCTTTATTTATTCCTCTTTCTACTCCCTGTATTAATTTTAGGAAAGAGTATCTTTTGGGACAAATAAAACCCAAAATGTCAGTGACTTGCCACAATTCAAATTTATTGCTTCTTGTTTCTATAAAGTTCTGCCCTGGAGTGGACATGTGATGTTCTGCTCCATGCAGTCATTCAGGGACCCAGGCTCCACAAGTGACTTCCAAGGTTATTCGGGGCATCAACACGTCACCATCAGAGAAGGGAAGAGAGAGCAGAATTCTCATCCAGGTTCCCTGAGAGAAGGAGGCTCTAATGCTTTAAGGCAGATGTTGTATAAAATGAATTTTCTTTCTTATGCATTCAGAATGGTCCTGAATAGGTCTCGCTCTTGAGAGATTAAGAAAACTGTCACTCAAACCATTTTGGTGGGGCTGCATTCACTCAGTGTACTGAATTGCAGGGAGGTTTTTAAGGGCAGGCCTAGAACTGATAAATATTATTTCTACCCCCATCTATTGACCCATGGTCCAAACATAGATACTGAGGTAGACTGGGAAATGTAGTCCTCAGCTTGTCAGCTGCTTTCTAGCCTCATCATAACAAAAGGGGAGCAAGAACCTTTGGGAGAGTTAGTCATCTCTGGCTAACACACAGTAGGTGTGTTGGAAAAGTGATTATTGACATATAGAGTGACTGGCTTATATTGATGCTGGTTGGTGAAGAGAAGACCCCTCTCACCCAGCAAGTAAACGTGTGTCACAGCCTGGAGCATACTTCTGCCATGTTGCGTAGACCATGGGTAGAGCAGCAAAGTAAGGGATTTGGAAGTTGTGCCTCCACGACTTACTGGCTGTGTGACTTTAGGCAAGTGGCTTAACATCTCTGAATCTCTCCCTTCATCTGGAAAATGGACATGACCTCAGAGGGTGGCTTTTTAGAGTTGAGGGAGCTCAGTATATGTTCATTGTTAATACCATGGCCTCTGGCTGCTGTGGCTAGAGAGGAGGGATGTGGAAAAATAAAGCTGATTGGTTGCAGACCAAACTGTGGAGAGCTTTGAATGCCAAACAGGGCCAACAGGGAACCATTAAAGGCTTTGGTCAAGGAAATGCCATGTGAAAGTAGTCTCTGAAAGTGAACTTGGTAGTGCTTTCAAAAATGCTAACGAGGTCAAGGTTTCCAGGTCATTCCTGCTTGAATCTCTCTCTTCCCCTCGAAAGTACTGCCTGGCACAGCTGGTCAGATCTCCAGTCTCTGTGCTGGGCAAAAAGGGATGTTCCAGGGTATATCATCCCCACAGCAAGGAACCCAGCTTGCCAATCCCCTCCTTAGAAGCTGGGACTGAATGATGCCCTTCATCTCAGAAAACCTAGGGGTCCTAAGTTCAGCTTGATTCTCATGGCACAGTGTCCAGGGCTATCCTAGTATGTGGGACCTCTAGGGCCTGCCCAAGCATAGATGACCTCTGGCCCACAAATACACTAGAAAGGCCTTGATCCCACGGAGGGGACCATGCTCCATCTGAAGTGCCCCATCCCTCCCAGCCACCCAAGGCCACCCAGGCTATGAGCTATCTGTAGGTGGAAAGTCTGTAAACCATGTTTTGGGTGGCAGACGTTATTAACCTTTCTGGAGGGCTCTACCTTCGAATGGTGCCCTGAGCTCAGTGGCCAGGGCCCTGTCCTGCCAGCCTCTATGGGATGCAGCAAGTCAACTGATGGCTCAGAGCTGCCAGCAGCCTGAGCTGGCCTCCCCAGCTCACAGTTCTCAGCAGCTTGGCCAGGAGGAGACCAGGAAGGATGATTACCCTTTGGTTAACCTGAAAGAGTGTTTGCAGAGTGGATCTGTCAGGGTCCTGGCCAGAGGCAGACCACACATTTCAATGGAATAATCGAGAAGAGTTAATGAAGAGTGTAAAGGGCTGGACAGGGTTAAGGCAACCTATGGAGGGCAGCTGCAGGACCCCAGACTAGCAGCAGAGGGAGCTACTAGCACTGTAGCTTGAAGGGAAAAGGGGTAGGGGAGCCATTGGCAGAATCCAGAGAGTATGGGGGTGCCCAGAGAGCTGCCCAGCAGGACACAGGACTTCTGTAGGGGAATACAGCCCACCTGCAGTGACCCAGCAAGGACCACACTCTCCTCCTGCCTCCCAGCCTCCTGCCAGGGCCTCCCATTGGCCAAAGCCCCCTAGAAGCCAAGGGCAAGGGCACAAGGTTATGCTGCCTACAGAGAACAACCCCCTGGGCACAGAGCAAAGTGGAGAAGGCAGAAGGATGAATCTTTGGGGGGCAAAGTGGAGGGAGATGCAGTCAATCCCACCCAACTGCAGGACAAACCCAGAGCTGAGATGCTAGTTAAAGCGAGTCATCCAGGGCTGGGGCCAGTAGACACTCATCAGTCTCAGTCCACCTCCTCAGACAGCGACCGCTGAAGCGGTCTGGAAGGAGGCCAGAAGGAAGCTCTGGACAATGCCTTGTTGCTGTTTTTTGCAGTGAGCTACTTTGGCAAGGCCAGGAAAGGACAGTGGGGGAGACTTTACTCAATGTTTATCCTTTAGCCACTGCACAGCCAGGCAGGACCCTCCCTGCACCCCCCGTGTGCCAAATGCATATTTGCACTAAAAGTTTATGTGCAAAAACTCATTCGTTTCACGCCTCATTTGTCAAGAGACATTTTGATATTTGTGCTTAAAAATAAACACAGGCTAGATTCGCAAAGCAGAGCAGGCACGGGAGGCTATGCCCCTTCCTAGCCATGTTCGTAAATCTGGCTCCTAATTAATCTGAACGTTGACCCATTTTTTTCATGAATGCTTTGCTGCTGGTTGCCATTTCGAGAAGAAAGAAAGAAAGAAAACAAAACAGAATTTCTTCCAAACACTTCTAACCAGGAAAGGGACCGCCGTGAAGCTGAGAAAGGCCTCAAAAGAATACAGTTTGCAACTGAATGGCTTGTATGTTGGCAAGAGGTTCCCCTCTGCAGGGACCTTGGGATCAGATCCGTGACGTGCCAGCCTCTAATTAGCCTCAGGGCTCCGGCTCCGAGGAGAGGCGCTGTTGCCCCCCACAGAGAGCCGGCTGAATGTGGCAAACCGTTGCTGGTGCCCACACGGAGAACCGGCTCTCAATATTTCAATTAATAATGAGAGAAAGACGGCCAAGGCCACGGCATGACAGCTTTAGAGAGCCTGTTACTGCTGCGAGCCATCAAGGGGGAGCATCCTTGGGTGTCGCCATGGTGACCATAAACCGTGACTGAGGGGGGCTGTGGGCAAGGTGAAGGTACTCGACCCATGTCCAGGGTGCATGATAAAGCTGGTGGAAACCGTGGCAGTGTGCCCCTGGGAGAATCGCGATGCGGTAGGAAGAGTCTCCAGCCGTGCCAGCCTGTGGAAGCAAACACCTGGGCTGCCAATCTCCTGGACCCACAAAAATCCAAACACCATCGCCTTCAATTAAAGGTTCACTCCCCCCATCCCACCCTAAGCTCCAATGTGACACAAGGATCATAATTAAGGAGAAAATAAATCTGGCAAAAGATGTCCCAAAGAAGAGAGAGGGTGAGGCTCTCTGAATATTCCTGAAAGAGAAAATTAAAGGATGGAAATGGCTGAGCCTCACAGCTGGCAAGAGATGCCTGCATTATCCCTGACAGTGGCAAACACGTGTGATTATCAGCTACATAACATCCCCTCTCCCTTGTCAGACAGTTCTTGAAGTACTGCCAGGGCCCATGCCCCAGGCTTGGCCAAGGGAAGAAACCAGAGATGGCAGCTACGGACTCATTCTCAGGCATTCACGACCCCCAGGGCAGTTGAGGCATCCATTTAACACCAGGACAAAGTCATCTGTGTCTGTGGGAATCTCTAGAGGGTGCAATCCTGAGGCAATCAGGGAAGGCTTCCTGTATGCAGTGTATGATTTCAGACTTGCAGGAGGCACCTGGGACTGATGGCCTCCCAGCTCAGGTCAGTGCTGGGAAAGCTTCTAGAGGCGTCCCCTTTCCTCTCCTCCCCATTCTGTGCCCCAGGGATTGAGAAGGTCACACCAGATGGGATGGCCTTTGGCCATCACTGAGTGGTCAGTCAGCTCCCTGCATAGCTATCCTCTCAGCATCAGTGCTTCCCCCAATTTCATGACAAAACAGCTGCCTGCTCTTTGGACTATAATAATGATAAGCAGGAAGAGTTGCCTTTTACTGAGCATTTATTATGTGCCACGCTTGCCCCTCACATGTTTCAACAGCCTCCTTTCTGAAGTTCTCTGACACTCCCCCTGCCTCCCTTCATCCCCAGAAAACACAGTCCCCTCCTCATGCTTTAGCCCAGACCCTTTCCCCAGCTGGACTGGCAATCCCCAAGAGAAAACCCAGGAGCTAGCCCTTCTAAATGTCACCAGGAGCCCTAGCCACCCAGGAGCTGCTCATTAAATACGCCATGTGCACACTTTCAAAGCTCTGAATATTAAAGATTCTCCTAGCATCTGTGGGGATAAACGAGGTCAAGTGCTTTTGTAATATGATATTGATTAGTTCTGTGCCGTGTGGACAGTAGTGCAGGTTTGGCTGTGGGCTAAACCCCTGCACTTGATAGAGATACCATCATGGTTTTAAGACATTTTTGCAGCACGCACGCACGCACGCGGGGGCACACACACACTATATATATATATATATATATATATATATATACTATTTTTTATATTCCCATACTTTTTGTGGGCTATGAACAGGCATCTCTTGGAAACTCATATCCAAATCAATTAGAAGTTGAGCTTTTTCTCATATAAGGGCTGCAAGAAAGTTTAAGAGGGTGAGCCAGCAGACCTAAAACCCCTTCAACTCCAGCATCCCTGCCTATTGGTGATGAAGGATGACAAATCTCCTTCCCCGGGGGGTGCTTCTGGGGAAATTAGCCTGCTGGTCGGTGGCTTTGGTGCTCCTCTCTGGAAGGTGTGCTATAAATGCCAAGATGGATTACCCAGTTTGGCCTCCTCTGGGTTAGGGTTTAGCTACTGTTGAGCAGCAACAACAGAGTTGGTGGCAGGAGGTGCTCGGAAGCAGAAGAGCCCTCAGAGCCAGGTAATGTGTGAGGCCTGTGCTATGCTTGGGCCGTCTCCTCTCCCACCTGTCCCCTCCATGAGATGGCCCTCGAGAAACAGGCCTGTGAAGCCTGGTCCTGAGTCTGCAGTCCTGGGTGCAGGCTGTTTCTGGAAAATATCAGTTCAATCCCATCATCACTGCTCTTGAAACTTAACTATCAAAGCTGACTTTGGACTGGCTTCCGTTGGTTTTTGTTTTGCACAAAATAAGGAACTAAAATGGACATTTCAGAAGCTTTTCCCCACACACACACCATCCACCCACACCCATGGGCTCAGCTCCATCTGGTCCAGAAGTGGCATCTTTGCTGGAAGGGCTGCGGTGGAGAATGGCTCATGCAGCAGTCCACCTATAGAGCATCTCCTGAGTGCACCCAGCTGGGCACCTGCCATGCATTAAAGAGCAGGGGCTGAGGAAGTGACCCAGGCAAGGTCACTCCTCTCAAGGAGTCTGTTCTGGTAGACGAGACAAAGCATGAACCCAAGTGAGATCAAGCAACCTTGCAGGAGTAAGCTATAGCTGCCAGGCTTTCCAATCATCCCATTCTTTCTCCTGACATTTCAAATGTGACTTACTGCTCAGCTAACTAGCTCATAGGCAAGGCAGGGTCCGAACACCGACAAATTCTTCCTACTAACTGGGCCTTGCAGAGCTCGTTGTCACCTAGAAATCACAGTGCAAGCCTTTCCCAGAAGTGCCTCCCTTCTCATTTTCTAGATGAGGCCAATCCCTTGAATTGGAATCCTGACTCTATCATGTCCCCACTCCCTCGTCTGTTACCATCTGGATGCTACTCGGACCCACACCACAGGGTGGGTGACAGGATTCAGGGAACTAATCCATGCAAGGGACTTAGTTGAGCACAGGGCCTGGCACACAGGAAACGCTCAGTCAGTGCTGGCTCTATTATCAATGTCATTTGTGGAGATGGTATTAACCCACCAGGATCATTCAATGAGGCCACAGAGCCCGGGCAGGGGCTCCAATCCGAGGCTTCACTCACCAGCCCCTTCTCCCTGCACTTGTGTGTGTCGTAGAGCTAAAGGTGACAGCAGGAAACCAAGGGAGCCTCAGCTCACTCAGAAAGTGCTGTCAGATTGCAAAATGGTTCATCGAATTGCTATTTTTGTACTTTCTCCACTCTGTGCCATCTCAAGGAGGGAGGGTAGCCCGTGGGGAGGATGCCACGTCCTCCTACTTGCCTGGCTGGGGCTGTTTTTCATGAGTCAGGAGCTCCTTGGTGAACAAGGACAACTTCATCGTGGCTTCTTGTGTTCCACCAGCAAATTAAGTCGCCCCGTTTGCACACTCCCTTCACGGGCCCAGCCGTGCCCATGCGGCTCCTTGGGAAAGCTGCCTGAAGTGTCACAACAGTTGGCACCTGCGTTGTACCTGGTCTGGTGTCTTCGTTGTACTGATCTGCTGCGGTGCATGCCGGAGGAGGTGGGGCTGCT
Organism: Tolypeutes matacus; assembly: GCA_026826555.1. Taxonomy (NCBI): domain Eukaryota; kingdom Metazoa; phylum Chordata; class Mammalia; order Cingulata; family Chlamyphoridae; genus Tolypeutes; species Tolypeutes matacus. The sequence continues at coordinate 5,843,306 of JAKSZT010054565.1, read as the reverse complement.
GGACAGGGAGGGAAGCAGAGGAGGAGAAGGAGGAGGAAAGGCAGGTGTCTCCACAGAAGGGAGCAGAAGGAACCAAGCCCCTCATGGTGTCAAGTTGCCAAAGGAGCCCCCCAGGGCAGGTCATGAGATGTGCCCACAGGGACGGGGCTGGGGAGGTGATGGAGGCTATGCCGCTGTCACCAACTCAGGGTGGGCGCTGCCTCTCCACGTGTATTCTTGCACCTTGCTTTTCCTGTTCATAGCCCACCTGCTCTCCCCTCGCTCTTCACTGTGGCTCGCTGTGCCTGCCCAGCATCCAGGTGCCAGCAGGGACCCTCCTGCCCACTGCAACACCCCCAAGCCCAACAGATAGAGGCCCCATGCGAACCTGCCTCCCACTCAGCCGCTGCAGACTCAGAGAGAAGGAAGTCTACCCACCTGTCAATGGAGACCTCCAAAGACAGAGCACACCCTCCCTCTGCTTAGCCCCCGGCCTGCTGCCCATCAGCTCTCCTGGGTTTTCTCTAAGCCAGGAAAGCCCAGCTGCAACAGTAGTCCCTCAGAATGACTCCTGTCAAAACTGAGTTTTGTACAAAGGCTACTTGACCCAGAGGAAGGACCTTTCCTAACCCTAGGGGAGGGGACTGGCATCACCTCAGGACTAGGTCTGAGCTCGAGACTGGGCTGCAGGTAGACCCAGCCCCTGCCTATGGGAGCACTCGGAGGGGTGCGTGAAAGGTGGGGCCAGGCTGGGCTGGGAGTTGGCAATCACTTTCCAGAGAAGGGGACCTGCAGCCAAAGGGCTCTCACCTGACTGGAGCACCCAGAAACACCCCGCTTCCGCCTGGGGCCCCCAGCATTTCCTTCCTGCCCTGGAGTCAGAGCCTGGCCGACAGCCCCGTCCAGACCCATGCCCCTGAGGGCAAGCCTGATCCGTCTCATTTCTATATCCTTACTCCCCTATATGCTTGCACTGGGCCTGGCACTAGTGGGTATTCATTTATTCATTCATTCAGTAACTGCCCATTGAGCCTCTATTATGTGCCAGGAACTGTACTTGGCATTAAGGATATGAATAAGACCAATGAGCTCCTGTGAGTCTGACAAAGGGAGAGACAGACATTAACCAAATAGTCACACAGCATGTGGAAATTTGCAACTATTTTTGGTGCTATAATGGAAAGCCCTATGGGCTGTGTGGAACTAAGAATTAGGGGTCTTGACTCAAGGAAGTAACACTTGAGCTGGACTATGTCTGGAATATGGTGAAGAGTTGGATGGGTAAATAGGGAAGAGCTTTCTAGGAAGCAGAAACAGCATGTGCAAAGGTCCTGGAGTGGAAGGAGGAGCAAGAGGTACCCAAGAGCCTGACAAAAGGTTACCATGGTTGAGGCAAGAAAGCAAGACAGATGAGCTGAGGAGTTATGAGATCACAAGGAGGTCAGTGTCCAAATCCTATAAGGCCTTGAAAGGGAAGTGGGGAGCTTTGATTTTGTCCTAAGGGAAGTGGAATGGGAAGGAACTAGAAAAGGGCATGAGCACTCTGGCTACAGTGTGGAGATTGAAGAGGTGGGGGCAGAGCAGCTGCAGGGATCCAGCCAGGAGATAATGGGGCTTGGACTCATTGTTTGGATGGAAGGAGGGGTGGAAGGATGAATGGATGGTGGACAGCTGGAAGAAAGAATGTGTGGATGGTTGAATGGAAGGATGTGTGGATGGGGGATGGATGGCAGGACAATATGGGATATGAGCTGGGCCCTGCAGGACCGGTGGGATTGGAGCAGCAGGCATGCTTAGGTTTTTCCTGGCACCTGAATAATGCAAGCTCAGGCCAAGTATTCCAGGATGGAGGCCTCAGAAAGGGCCCAGGTACAACCTGGCTAGGCCCAGAATCCAACACCTGTCACAGACTGATGAGGTCCAGAATTCCAGCTCAGTCCATGCTTCTGCCTGCAGTCCCCAGGCTGCCATCCACAGGCAAGAGATGGGCAGAGCGAGTGGGCACAGCCAGCCCCCTAACCTGCCACCAGTGCCCCTGGCCCCTCAGCCATTCAGATGGCATCCCCCTCTCTGGACCCCTGAACTCCCCTCAGGACCCATGGTATGGTTTCCCAGAGCAACTGGACACTCTAGTGGATGCAGCCTGGTCTAGACTTGATGATTCTTGTCCATGTAAAAGTTAACAGAGATGTACTTTTGCAGGCATTTTAAAAATCAGATCTTCAGGTGGGCAGATGAGGAACTTATTCCCATTAAAGACTAATGTAACAACAAAAATATATATACAAAGTAATAATTCATAATGCATTTTATTCTACAGAGTCATATTTTAATGTGTGACATATCTTGGGCAACTCCTCTGAGCCAATTTTATTTAATGAGCACATGTTTTAGAATTTTCAGAGCACTGTCCCTGGGCTTAAAATGTGTTAACCTTTTCAGTTAATGCATGTTTCTGAAGAAAAGTCTTCAGTGTGAAACAGAAAGAAATTCACAGGTGTCAAGGAGGTGAAACCAAGAGTCGTTGGAAGAGGAAAGAATTAGTGTTGGGTCCTGGACACACTGCCTCAGTGCTCTTCGGCCCTTCCTTCCTGACCCTTGGGCCTCTGGGTCATTCCTGTAGCTCAGACAGTGCCTCTTCTTAGCCAGGCCCAGCTCCCCCTGGGACATGGAGATTGCTGGGCAGGACAAGGGGGCTGTGGCCTGGACCCAGATGCTGAGTGGCCTTGGTTGAGTTCAGTGCCCACTGTCTGCCCACTGATGATGCTGGGGAAGATTCTACCTCGAGGGGCACAAAGGCTGTGGAGGAGACCTACCCACAGACCACTTGGATTCAAAGGGGCTCTGATCTCCTGGCCTAGGGTGCTCCAAGGAGGGGCAGAGTCCACTCAATGGAAATCCTGACAGGCCCCCATTTCCCTTTTGTTTAATAGACATGCCAGCCCTCCACCATCTGGGAGTCCAAGAGTTTTAGATCTGGAAGGGGCTTTGGGGACCCTCCAAGTGAGTGGTTCCCAAATAGTGTTCCTTGAAACCCTGGGCCCCCATCCCCACATACCCTCCTACAACCAGAGCAGCTCTGCTTCTAATGGTTTTATATATTGAGTTTTCCTATAGCCACTACCTTGAAAAACGGCTTAACTGCTTTAAAATATTTTAAAACAACTGAGCTGGTCCAAATATTTGTCACCTTCTAACAAAAGAATTTGAAGTGGCTTACAAAACTGTACATGATGTAATAGAACAAAAATTAAAACTGCAGATATAAAAAAAAGAGGGTGGGGAAAATGATAGCCAAATGGTAAAATTAGTAGAGTAAAAGCTAGACAAAGAGACATGTCAAGAAAGCCTTGGGCAGTTGAAAAGTCAGCTTGCTGCTCCCAGAGACCCTCAGGGTGGGCTCCCAGCCCCAGGATTTATCCAAAGATTTAAAATGAAATGCTGGATGTAAAGGCCAGATGCACTGGATGCTTAGACCAGTCAGGGGTATCCAAGAAGACTTTTGTTCATTCACTCAACAAACATTTCTGAGCATTTCTGGATGCTGGGCAGGTTAATAATAATAGAGGAGACCAGTGTTAAGGAGTAAACACCAGGAGTGGGTGTAGCTCAGTGGTTGAACAACTGTTTTTCATGTATCAGGTCCCAGGTCCAATCCCTGGTACTGCCTAAAAAAAAAAAATTAAAAAAACATTTTAGGGGAGCAGATGTAGCTCAGTGGTTTGAGTGCCTGCTTCCCATGTATGAGGTCCTAGGTTCAATCCCTGGTACTTTCAAAACAAATTAAAATAAAGTAAAAATAAAAGTAAACACCATCTATTGTCACAAATGCACCACACCAATGCAAGGTTAATAAACAGGGAGTTATATTGGAACCCTGTATTTTAGGTGTGATTTTTCTGTAAAACTACAACTTCTCTAACTAAAAATAAATAAATAAACACATCATGGCCTCCAAATACAGGCTGGGAGGTAAAGGCCTAGAAGCAGAACTTGCTCCTGGGAGCCTATAGCTCAAAGGAAACCTCCCAATGAGTGAAGAGGGGAGGCCCGTGCCCCTCTTGACCCATCTACACATAGGAGCAGATGGTGAATGTGAGGCCCAGATGGAGAGAGGATGGATGACAGGCAAATGGGGGGTGCAGCTGGGGCAGGGTCAGAGCCTTTGTTAGATCTTCATCCTGAGAGCAGAGGGAAGCCACTGGGGGGTGTCTGGAGGCAGTGTGATTTGTATTTTGCATTTGAATAGGAAGCTCGGGGTAATGGGGTCTATGGGTGTGGGGAGGCTGGTCAGGAGCATCGTGGCTATGCAGGGGTAAGCTGAGGGCCGTGAGAGGGAGGGACATAGGATGGGGAAGGGTTAGCTGTGGTTCAGTGGAGGGACAGAGAAGTCAATGGAGCTATCTTGGAGGTCACCTTGTGGGGGCCTCTGGATTGGACTTGGGAGGATGGACAGGCTCTGGGCAGCCACAGGAGACAGGGAAGAGCAATCTAACAAGGGGAATGGCAGGAGTGAACTCTTAGAGGCTAGAAAATGTGAGTGAAGAGCCCCTTGCCTGGAGCTTGGGATGTTGAAGATGTGTGGAAGCAGTAGGTACTAGAATGTCCACTGGGTGGGGTCCTGAAGAGCTTCAGGCCACCTAAGGAGCCTGGGCTTGATTCATGGGTACCAGGGAGTCACTGGAGTAACTCTTCTTCTGCCTGCTGGCTGTGTGACCTTGGGCAAGTCACTCACCCTCTCTGGTACCCACCTATGAAAGGGGAAAATGGCACTGTTTTAGTGTCCTGGCTTCTAAAATAAACACCATACAGTGGGTTGGCTTAACAACAGAAATTTATTGGGTCATGGATTCAGAGGCTAGAAGGGTTGCTTCCTCCTGGGATAGGAATCCTCTGGCTGGTGAGCAATCTTTGGGTTCCTCAGCTTTTCCTGAGGTGGTTGTCTGGGCATCATACCCAGGGGACATGAGGTCACTGCAAAGGGAGGACAGATTGTCTGAAAAGTCAGGAACTAGCTGCCCAGGGCTCGGAAGCAAGAGGAACAGGGCAGAGCTCTGCGGTCCTGTGCAGGACAGGTCAGCAGGGCTGGTGCAACAGCAGAGCACTTGACCTCAAATTGTGTCTTTTCTCTCTCACAGCCCACACTCAACTTTCCTTTCCTATAGCTCGATTTCCTTAAAACCCAGCAGCACTTGTTGCTCCTGGTTTTTGCCCTAGTTACCAGCACACATTAATTTTATGGTGGAAATTCCTGCTACCCAGATTCTGTTAGTGCTCAATTATTCCTTAGCCATCTCCCTTTGAATAAATAACCACCAAAAAGCTTAATTGAAGTGCCAAAAAGGAAAGCAGCAGCCTTGCAAGGTGGCATCGTCTTACTGTAGTAGCAAGCCAGGCCACCGTGCCTGTCCCATGCAGTGCCCGGTGGAGGGCAGAGAGCTAGGCTTGCAGCTGGGCTTAGAAGAAGTTCCTTTCAGATGCTGCCAGGGTGGGGCAGAACCTGAAATGTCAGGGCTAGGAGGCCCAGCTCAAAACAGTCCCTGGCCCAGCCCCCATTATTGGGAAAGGGGCATGCCCAGCCACACAGCTGCACAGCGACAGAGGTGGGACACGAGCCAGGCCTCCCAATCCTGCACCAGTGCTGGCTCAGTGCTTCCAAACCCACATACCTTCAAAGGGCCAGACACGAGTGATGGAAATGAGTGAGGCTGCGCAGGTGGAAACCTGCAGCTCACCATGGGCCTAGGTGGGGGGCAGTAGGGAGTGGTGGAGACTGAGGAGCCTCCCAGAGGTTCCTGCACAGAAGAGCAGCCAGCTGCTGGTCAGGGCTGGCAGACCCTAACTTGCTTTTCTCAGTGTTGCTGGGTCTTGGGATCCAGTAGAGCCTCAAACCTTTACTTTTAGGTAAAAACCCTCTAATTTTTACAGGCTGGAATATAATTCACTCTGTGGTTTACTGTGTGCACCAAATCAAACCCATCTGCAGACCAGACTCCACCCCAGGTGGTCCTTTTGGGCCTTTGAGGACACATTGCCCTGAACTCCATGGAAGGTGGCATTCGTGTAACTGGAGAGGCAGGGAGTGAGAGATGGGAAATGATGAAGACGAGTGAGGGGCAGGCTCCAGGAGTGCCTCAGGCATGCCTGTCTCTGACACTGCCCTCTGTGCCGGCCTGGCACCTCCGGACCATATACGTCTCTCCTCCACAGGTGAAGAGGTGGTGCCAGACCGTGGCCGGGATGACTCCCAAATATCCTCTCTTTACTCTCACTCCAGGAGCCTCTGTAGACTCAGAGAGGAGCTCACTGCTCCCTGGCCCCGAGAAGCTTCGAGAGCAAGTCTTCTGCTCGGCTGGAGCTGGGCTGTCTGCCGTGCTCATGGAAGAGGGCCAGGGACCAAGTGGAGGCAGGATGGAGATTAAGGGTGGGTGGGTGGGCAGGATGGAGAACTGGTCTGTTCCCAGCTTCCCCAGGCAGCCAGGCCTCTACCTCTGCTGCTAAATGGATGGCCAAGTCCAGCACGTAAGGCCAGCAAAGCTCAGGCTGTTGCCACGTGGGGGCTGCCCTCTTCTCTCATTCTCAGGTGGCAGCAAAAGAGGAAAGAAACAGAGCCAAACACCAGTCTGACAGGCCTGTCCAGGCAGTCCACTCCATGGGGTGTTCTGACTTTGCCAGCCACGAAGCCCTTATTCTAAAGACGTGCTGTGGCAGCACCCAGTGCCCAACAGATGCAAGCCAACTGGCTCTGCTTGGCACAAAAGGCGAGGCCATCCTCTAGATTCCCCCTGAGCAGCCCCTGAGCAGCCCCACAAAACTGTCCAGGCTCTGAGGGGCCCGGTATGCAAACCTCATACCCAGGCTGGCCTTGAATGGCAACAGGGCAGCTGGGTTGGCGGCTCCAGCCAGCTCTTGCTCCTCCACTACAATGGGGAGGGGCTCTGGCTCCTCTCCACAGCCAGCATGGCAGGTGCTGCAGGCCACAGCAGGGCAGAAGGTTCCCGGCAGACAGAGGTCACCTTGCAGGGTGGCAGGGCAGGTGGAGGGAGAGTCAGGTCTGTCCTGGCTGGCTGTCCAGCTGTTCAGGAGCAGCCCACTGTGATCCTAATGCCCATGGGGTGGGAGGGTCCCCTCAGCTCCACTCCTCAGCCCAGACCGGGTCCCCAGCCCCGATCCAGCCTTAACCACACTCATACAACCCCAGGCCTGTGGGAGCCAAGACTAGAGCCAAGAACCAGGAACCTAGTTCACAGGCTTGATCTCCCAACAGTGGGCAAAGCATAAGCCCTGGAGGCACAGATGAAACTGCTCCTTTGCTTTTATCTCGAGGCTACAGATGGCCTTCCCTTTGTTCTCTGGACCTTTGGAATGCTGCTATTGCTGGATAGATGGAAAAGAGGAATTTCCCAGCCAGAAGCTACGTGGGCTATGCCCCTGGTGTGCCCACTGGGGACTAGATGCACCAATCTGTTCTTGGGGGAGAGAGTCTCTCTTAAGAGGCTCCAATGTGCGTCTTATCCTGTTCATAATCTCAGTGATAAAAATTAATATTCACGGAGCCAAAGAAGCTTGATTTCTTTACCAATGATTACCGAAATGGGGATACTTGTTTAAAATAAAGAATGAATTAGCTACTACTCCATCGGTAGGCTTCCTTCACCTCTCATATAATTGCTATTCCTGGTGCTCCATGGGAAAGGGCCAAAGAGCTAAAGAGACCATTAGCATCCAGTCGGCACCGCAGCCTCCGCACTGGCCAGCCTGCCCAGCCTAATGCCCTCGGAGCACCAGGTGGGAGATCCTACTGAGTGTGAGCCAAATGCCCCCTCCCAGCCCTCGCCCTGGAGGGCGCAGGTGAGCAGGGCCCTGCCAGCCACAGAGAACAAGGAGCAGTTCTGGCTTGCTCCAGGAAACAGTGAGGAAAAGGACTAGGGCATCAGGAGCTAAGGGAGACAAGCGGCCAAGTGGTGGACAATTGTTATTCTCTCTGGAAAAAGGAGGCAACACCTGGGGGGGGCAGGGAACATCGGGCCACAAAACTCCTGAATTCTAACCCCTTGCTGGTGAAAGGACCCCACTTCCTTCAGGGCCAACCTGGAAGCCAGTCTTCCTTGGTCTGCAGTGACTCATTTGGGAAACCTAAAAGGAGGATTTGGATGACCGATGGATGATATATTCAGAGCTTCCAAAATCTGGCTCCTTCTTTCACCAAAGCTTCAGGAATGTCTTCTTGTCTTGAAACATGTGGTTCAGGAGACAGTATGCCCTGCCTGTTCTACCTTGGAAATGTTTCCTCTTGAGAGAAGGATATCCCCCAAAACTAGTTATTTTTCGGTCTTTTTCAGAGATGTAACTATGTTTTCCTTTCCTATATCATCTATTTATATGGCCTTGACTCTGTTTGGGGCACTTGTATTTACATGTCTGTATCAGTGAGCTTTTGCTATGTAACAAACGACCCCAAGACTCAGTGGCTTAAAACCACAACCATTTATTTAGCTCAGGATTCTGTGGTTCAGCCATGGGGGTTGGACTCAGTTGGGTGATTCTTCTACTGGTTTCTGTTGGACTCATTCATGCATCTGTGGTCAGCTGCCAGTTTGTCTGGGGATTGGTTGGTCTCAAAGAGTCTTAGCTAGGACATCTCATGATTCTTATCCTGCAGCAGGCTGGTCCAGGCTTGTTCATGGGGCAGTGGCTTCTAAGAGCCACCAGAGAGAAGGCAAGCTTCGATGCATAGGCATTTTTCAAGCCTCTGCCTGCTTCATGCTAGAAAATATCTCATTGGCCATGTGGCCAAGCCCAGAGACAGTGTGGGTGGACACTGCCATAGGGCACGCATGCCCCGAGCAGTGAGGTTTATAGCCATTTTTACGATCTATCACTATGATCTTGCTTCCTTCTGGACCCCAGCCCAATGAAATCTGTTATGCCATGCATATATTTTCATCCCCATTTTATGAAGCTTGACACAAGACCCAGAGAGGCAAAAGGTATGGCGTGAGATTATATAGCAAGCTGGCAACAAGGCTGGGACTAGCAGCCAGCTCCAGGTACCAGCCCACTGCATCACACCACCTCCCTTGGCACCTGCCAGATCATCTCAGTATGGTGATGCTGAGCCTCAGAGAGGCTGAGATGCCTCCCGGGAGCCAAACCCCAGTCGCCCCCTGCAGCCATCCACCTACAGAGGTGCCCAGGCCCTGGTCTCTGCTGTCCCCAGGCCTTGGCCTCTCGAAGCCGCTCTTACTCTCCTGCCTTGCTACTCTCACCCTAGCCCAGCCCAGTGTGACAGGATGGTTTCCCCAGTTAGAGATGCATTTTGTTTCAATGCAGAGTCTTTTTAAAGTCCTGTGCAATTTTGAAACTTTTGAATGTGAGTGGGTGAGACCGTAATAGTGGAAATGATGAGACAGCAGTATTGGAGGCAAGTGAAAATCCCCCCTCGCATCTCACCCGCAGGCCACCAGGTAAGGCTGGCCTTGTCTGGATATCAGCCCATACACCGTTTCTCCCACCCCATGCATACTTTTAGGCCCTGGATCCATTTGTACCCATGTAGGTCGTTTTTGTCTCATCTGCACCAGCCAGGGTGCCAAGGTTTGTAGGAGTACAGAAATCCACATCAGGAGAGCTGGGAAGCTGTGGGGCCTGGCATGGCCCCAAAAACCCTATGCACCCTTGAGGCAGTGCTCTGCTGGCTTGATCCCCATTTCCCGAGCACCCGAGCCTCAGTGAATTCCACCCAGGGACCTGCCATCCATCAGCTTGTCCATCACCGCACCCTCCCTCGTCCTTCCCAGTGATGCATGACAGTCCGCGAAGGAGGAACTGAATCTTCCAAGTGGCCATGGCCTCACGGTCCTTCCTGCTGACAGATGGCCAAAGGCAGGATGTTAACTCAAGCCAGGCTGGAAGGAGGGCCAGGAGTGACGACTGTCTGAAAAATTAATATCTGAAGAGAGAGGTTAGCAAATTTGGATTTGTCCTGACCTTGTGCTTCTTAGCTCAGAACTGAGTTTGGAAGTGATTAACTGTGGGCAAGAGGTGTAGACAGCAGATGTCTCTCCCCACCAATCCCTTTTCATTCAGATGTTTCATTCAGCCCATGTTTCCCAAAATGGACAGATGGGATCCTGGAGTCCTCTACCTGGAATGGCCCCTGGGATCATTTGCCCACCCCTTCCTTTTATAAAAGGGGGAAGGGGCCCAGGGAAGTGAAGTAGTCTCTAGATAAAGAATGATTAGGTATTAGTGGTGTCGTGGGTTGAAGAGTTTCTCCCTGCCCACCCCCCACCCCCCACCCCCCCAAAAAATTTCGTGTTCAGCAGGAACCTCAGCGTAGGACCTTATTTGGAAACAGGATGAAGTCACACCAGATTAGGGTGGACCTTAAATCCAGTGATGGGTGTCCTTATAAGAAGAGGACAGACACTCAGAGAAACTCAGGGTAGAAGGCCGTGTGAGGATGGAGGCCAAGATTGGAGTGATGCGGCTGCAAGCCGAAAAATGCTCAGGATTCCAGAAGCTAGGAAGAGTCAAGGGAGGGTTCCTTCCCCAGAGCCTTCAGAGAAAGCACAGCCCTGCTGACACCTGGATTTCAGACTTCCAGCCTCCAGAATGGCAAGGGAATACATTTCTCTTGTTTTAAGCCACCCAGTTTGTGGCAGTTTTGTTTTTTATGGCAACCACAAGAAACGAAGACGGGGAGCACCTTAGACAGAAAAGACTAATAGGTCTTCCACCTGGAGAGAGGAGACAGCGTAAGTCCAGGCCCAGCCTTGTCAGGGAGCCACAAATCTGCACTGATTGAGACCAGAAGGAACCAGCAGTCCAGCAGCAGCTCCAGGGGCGGCTGAGTGGAGGCAGCGGCACCCTCTCTACTGTCTGGTGTCGACTCAGGGCAGGGCTTCCTGTATCTCTCCTCCCAGACAGAGTCCAGTCCAGCTGGACTCAGGTAAAGAGAGGAGAGAGACCTCCAGAAGGTGCAGGTGAGCAGGGTGGGATCAGCAGAGGCGGCCTTCGGGGTCCAGGCAGCACCGTGGAGCAGGCAGGGCACTTCCATACTTGCTCCTCTCGGTAATCCTGGCAGGATCACGCTGGTTCCAGGTGAGCCACCTGGGGTCCGCGGGGTGGGGTTTCCCACCCTCATGGCCAGTCACAGGAGGTGCTCTGGGAAGGCTTCAGCTCGATGGAGACCCTGGTGATGAAGGCAGGAGGCGGGGGGCTGCCCAGGGAGGCCCAGATGAGGCAGGACAGAGGCATAAGTCTGGGGAGCAGGCCAGGAGCCAGGGTTCATAGGTGTGTTGGAGATGTAGGCGTGAGGGACCCAGAACAGTGCTAGGGTCATTCTTCGGGGGCCCTAGCCCATCCCCCTTCCACCAGTCAGTGATTGCTGAACTGCCCACTGTGACCCCAAAACCCAACCCTGATCCCCACCCAGAGCAGTGGACTGAGGGTTTTGAGGAAAGACTGACACGAAAAAAAATAGGGATGCCTAAGGTGGGGCATATGTGAAGGCGAAGTCAGTAGGGGGGTTGGTGGGGACTCACAAGGGGTGGAACAGTGTGCAATCATGGAGTCTGCATGGAGGAGGAGGGCATGCTGGCCTTTAAATGCTGAGGACACTTTGCAGCATAGAATTCGGGAGGGGGACAGTGAGGGAATGAAGCGGGTTGTCTTCCTATTAAAATAAGCTAATGACTCCAACCTTAGCACGGCAAACCAGCTCACTCCCTCCAGGCCAAGGGCACCTGGTTTCTGACCACAGTAGACTCCTGAAATGTGCGGTCTGTAAATATTGCTAAACCAAAGCATCTGAGGCTGGGTGCCGAGGTCCAGAGGCCCAGGACTGTCTGCCTCTGCTCGGGGCGCAGGGTTCTCGTTGGGCGCACACGTTCACTGCGCCGTTTTCTCGTCTCCTGCAGGCACCCGTCCCAGCTCTGCCACAGACCCGCTCCTGTCCCTGCTCCTGTTAGCTCTACATAAGCTCCTGCGCTTGCTGGTGGGGCATTGACAGGCTCCCTGGCCCCACACACCTGGGCAGGTGTGCCCGGAATCCACCCAGACCTCAGCCAGGACCGCGTTCTCCAGAGGGACACACAGAGACTGAGAGAAGCATGAAAAATTCCACATGGAAAATCAATAAATCATATTTTGGGGGGAAGTTACGCAAATGTAGAACACCTAAAATAATGCATCTAGTTTCCAAATAAGATGGAGCTTGAGCCATGCGGTATGCATGGGGTCAGTGATTTCTCTACTTCAATGTATTTTTCTTTTCTAAACTTCTCCTCCAAGTCTTCATTTTGCACGAACTGTTGAGCAGTTATCTTTAGGACAACATGTAAAAATGTTGGGTCAAAGCTTTTCTGACGAAGCAAAATATTTTTAGTAGATTATAGTGTTTAGGATTTTTTTTAATTTACTTTTTTCTTTGGGGGCTTTCTTTTTTTTATTAAAGTAAATTATTTCTTTTGAGACATTTTGATTAAAAAAAGACACACCTTATCATAATTAAAATTCACTGTCAATAATATTTATTTTTAAATAAAGATTGGAAACAAGGTCAGACACTTGTTTATAAACTGTATTGTATATTGCTGATAACAGTTGAATAAAAAAACAACTTTGAAATAACATTGCTACCGCCATGTATAAATGTTCAAACCTTGGTGCCCAGCGCAGCCCAGATGCCATGGGCCTTTTGTTCTCTGATGCCAGCTGCACCCGTAGCTGGATTTGGCCCAGCAGGGAGGACAGCCCTGGGCACCTGTCGGAGGCCACACCCAGCAGGCAGAAGCACTTGTTGCAGCTTCCTCTAGGGATAGGGGACCTCATGGAAGCAAGAGTGGGAGGAGCCCCTAGGCCTGGTCCTGCAGGAAAGGAGGCCGCTGGGAAGAGGTGTGGCATAAATCAAGCATCCTACCTCCCCTTCCTGGTTTAAACTAATTGTGCAATGTGTTTGTTCTCTTGGAAATTATATATCGAGGTGCATTTATTGCCATGGGCTTCACTGCTAGTTGGAGGAGGGAATTTGAAGAGACGATGTGACATTCCACATCTGCTTTATCTGTGCATCTAGACATAGCTGTGAGGTCTCAGAAAAAGATGGGTTTGGGGTATGTGAAACACATGTCTGAAAGAAACAGACATGCCAGACCCTCATAGACTGGGGACTATGATTTCTCATTCCATGACAAGATCCCATTAACTGGCCAGACCATGGATTCGTTTAAAATCTAGCATAAGCAAGTGCAGTTGTCATCAGCATTGCTTCCCAAATACTGCCAGCTCTCTGCCCACCAGGCACGTGGTAGGACTGAGCTTCCTGGCGTCATGTCGCCAGCTCTGGCCAATGAGTTGTGAATGGAAGGACATGATCACCTCCAGTCCAAGGCCTCTGATGGCTAGTGCAAAACCCTCCAAAGCACTCTTTTCCTCTGACTGACAACCAGCAACATTCAAGGCAATAACTACTCTGCCTGCCTGGACCCCTGAGTAACCACGATGGGCAGACTGCCCCCTGCTGGACAGCATTGGACACATAGCAAGATGAGGAATAAATCTTGGCTGTATTAAGCCACCGAGCTTTGGGATTGCTTGTTATTGCAGCACAACACAACCTCACCTGACTGATACAGCAAGGTACTCCTGTATGTAGTTGAGGGGAAAGAGAAAAGTAAAATGCATGTAAACAATCCCACCTGACTGCAGAGAACCCCAGTATGGAGTTGGCATGCTGGAATGCCTGTGAGAAGGCAATCTAGGGACTGCTGTTTCTGGTGGATACATTAAGTTGTTTCACATTTCATTTATATTGATCAGCACCAATCGAGCTGTAAATTTAATCACTTTGTCTGGTGGATAGTGATTCTGTCCAGAAGGATCATCTCTTTTTATAGTTAACTCAATACTGCAGCTGCCTAATGTCATGTTAAATACTGGCTCTCTGTGCTTGAAAAGAAAAAGGCACTTCCCGGACACCAGGTTGATTGGAGACGATGTGTCAGTGATAGAGCTGACGTCATGCCAGACCACTCCAGGGGACCAGCTGCTGGGGGTCATTTCCCATCACCCAAACCAGGCCCCTCTGAACAAGAGTGATCGATCCAGCCACTGCTTGGAAGCTCCTGACAGTGGCACAATGCATACAGGGAAGGGAAAGGAGGGCTGCCGGGGGAAACTGCCCTCCTGCATGCTCCCTTGTTCTGCACAAAGAGGCAACACCTTGCACACAGGGGAACAGGCCCTAAGTCTGCCTCCTATAGGACCAAGCCCTTGGGAAAGAAGTCCTGGAGGACTTGAAGTGGGAGTGTAAAATGGCCCTCTCCACCAACAGAAGCCAGTAGGAGTCAGACGGAGGCTGAGGCCCAGGAAGCTAAAGCAGCTCCCCGACCTTCGATCACCAGCATCCCTGCTGGTTCAGGGTCCCAGATTCAAAGGAAGGAGAAGTGAAGAGTGCCCCTAGGGAAGCAGAAGTGGCTCAAGTGGTTGGGCTCCCATTTACTATATGGGAGGGCCCAAGTTTGATTCCTGGGGCCTCCTGGTGAAGGCAAGCTGACCGACGGTCCGTGCAGCAGGGTGAGCTGGCGCAGCAAGACAATGGAACAAAGGGAGACAAGCAGACACAGAAAAACACACAGCAAATGATCACTGTAGCTTTGTAGTATGTTTTAAAGTCAGTAAAAGTTAGTAAAAGGAGTAATCTCTCAAGAAGAGAGAACAATCATCAACATTTACGCACCTAATTGGGGTGCCTCCAAATACGTGCAGCAAACTCTGGAAAAACTAAGAGGAGAAATAAATGCCTCTACAATTATAGCAGAGGACTTCAACACACCAGTATCATCATTATGCAGAACATCTAGACAGAGAATCAATAAAGAAACAAAGGCACTCAACAATACATTAGAAGACCTGGACTTAATAGACATATACAGAACACTACACCCAATTACAGCGGGATTTACATTCTTATCGAGTGCACATGGAACATACTCCAAAATAGACCACATGCTAGGCCACAGAACAACACTCAATGAATTCAGAAAGATTGAGATTATACAAAGTAATTTCTCTGACCACAACGGAATGAACTTGGAAATCACTAAGGGCCAGAGAAACAGGTTAGGCACAAGGATATAGAAGTTAAACAACACACTCTTAGACAAACAGTGGGTCAAAGAGGAAATCTCAAAAGATATCAGTAACTACCTTGAAACTAATGAAAACTACAACACAACATATCAAAACCTATGGGATGCAGCCAAAGCAGTCCTGAGAGGGAAGTTCATAGCCATAAATTCATATATTAAAAAAGAAGAAAGAGCTAAAATTGAAGACCTAACTGCACACTTGGAGGAACTGGAAAAACAACAACAAACTAAACCAAAAGGAAGTAGAAAGAAGGAAATAACAAAGATTAGAGCAGAACTAAATGAAATAGAGAATAAGAAAGCACTAGAAACAATAAACAAAACCAAAAGTTGGTTCTTCGAGAATATAAAAAAAAATTGACAAACCCTTAGCCAGACTAACAAAGGAAAAGAGAGAACAGATGCAAATACATAAAATAAGGAATGACCAAGGTGATATCACTACTGACCCCACAAAAATAAAGAGTATCATAAGAGGATACTTTGAAAAATTATATGCCAACAAGAATGAAAATTTAGAGGAAATGGACAAGTTTCTAGAAACCCAAAAACAGCCTACATTGATGAAAGAAGAAATAGATGAACTCAACAGTCCAATTACAAGTTAAAGAGATAGACTCAGTCATCAAAAACCTCCCAACTAAGAAGAGTCCAGGACCAGATGGCTTCACAGCTGAGTTCTACCAAACATTCCAGAAAGAGCTAACACCAATTCTAACTTAAGCTCTTCCAAAAAAATAGAAGTAGAAGGAATATTGCCTAACTCATTCTATGATGCCAACATTACCCTAATACCAAAACCAAATAAAGATACCACAAGAAAGGAAAATTACAGACCAATTTCTCTAATGAACCTAGATGCTAAAATCCTCAACAAAATACTTCCTAATCGCATTCAACAACATATCAAAAGGATTATACACCATGACCAAGTGGGTTTCATCCTGGGTGTGCAAGGATGGTTCAATATAAGAAAATCAATCAATGTAATACACCACATAAACAGATTGAAAGAAAAAAATCACATGATCATCTCTATAGATGCAGAAAAAGCATTCAACAAAATACAGCACTCTTTCCTCATAAAAACACTACAAAAGATAGGAATAGACGGAAACTTTCTGAAAATGATAAAGGGTATATATGAAAAACCCAAAGCTAACATCATTTTCAACAGTGAAATCCTAAAAGCCTTCCCAGATCAGGAACTAGACAAGGATGCCCACTATCACCACTCCTATTTAACATTGTCTTAGAAGTACTTGCACGAGCACTGAGACAAGAAAAGGACATAAAAGGCATCCAGATTGGAAAAGAAGAAGTAAAAATTTCATTATTTGCAGATGACATGATCCTATACATAGAAAGCCCTGAGAAATCTACAACAAGGCTTCTAGAACTTATAAAGGAGTTCAGTAATGTTGCAGGCTATAAGATCAATGCTCAAAAATCAGTAGCATTTCTGTACACCAATAACGAGCAAACTGAGGAGGAAATCAGGAAAAAAATACCATTTACAATAGTAAATAAAAGAATCAAATACCTAGGAATAAATTTAACTAAAGATGTAAAGGACTTATATACAGAAAACTACACAACACTGTTAAAGGAAATCAAAGAAGACTTAAATAAATGGAAAAATATTCCCTGTTCATGGATAGGAAGACTAAACATCATCAAGATGTCTATCCTACCCAAACTAATCTACAGATTTAATGCAATCCCAATAAAAGTGAACACTGTATTTTTTAAGGAACTGGAAAAACTAACCACAAAATATATTTGGAGAGGCAAGAGGCCCCGAATTGCCAAAGACATATTGAAAAAGAAAAATGAAGTTGGAGGTATCACACTACCTGACTTTAAAACATACTACAAAGCTACAGTGATCAAAATTGCATAGTATTGGCACAAGGATAGACCTACTGACCAATGGAACTGAATCGAGAGTTCTGATATAGATCCTCGCATATACAGCCATCTGATATTTGACAAGGCCATGAAGCCCACTCATTTGGGAGAGAATGGCCTCTTTAACAAATGGTGCTTGGAGAACTGGATATCCATATCCATAAGAATGAGAGAAGAATACCATCTCACACCTTATACAAAAATCAACTCAAGATGGATCAAAGATCTAAATATAAGAGCCAAAACCATAAAGACCTTGGAAGATAATGTAGGGAAACATCTACAGGACCTTGTAATAGGAAATGGTTTCATGAACTTCACAGCCAAAGCACGAGCAGCAAGAGAAAAAATAGATATATGGGATCTCCTCAAAATTAAAAACTTCTGCACCTCAAAGGATGTTATTAAGAAAACAAAAAGGCAGCCTACCCAATGGGAGGAAATATTTGGCAACCATATATCTGATAAGAGCCTAATATCCTGCATATATAAAGGAATCCTACACCTTGAAAATAAAAGGACAAACAACCCATTTAAAAAAATGGGCAAGTGACCTGAAAAGACACTTCTCCAAGGAAGAAATACAAATGGCTAAAAAGCACATGAAGAAATGCTCAACATTGCTTGCTATCAGGGAAATGCAAGTCAAAACTACAATGAGATACCATCTCGTTGGGGGATGGGGCAGATGGGTGGTGGTGTTCCTGGGTTTGGTGGTGCAGCGCTGGCAGGTGGGTGGATTAGGAAGGGCAGGTTCAAATTCCCAGCGCATGTAACTGTGAATCTTGACATTCCATGGGTCGGGATAGGGTGGTATCATGGGCCCTGGGGGATTGGGGGGAAGGGAACAGTCAAGATCTAATGGGGTGTTTGGTGGTCATGGGGAAGGTTTTTCATTACCTTACAGTAATGGACACAGGACATGGTAAATATCATCAAAATTATTAAATTGTATCATCTAAATTGTAAACTATACTGTAAATCATTGACAATGTTTAGTTGCTATATTTTGCTATCTGTATAACAGTCATAACAATGCTAACATCCAAAAAAAAAAGGGGGGGGGGGTAATATGGGGTGGGGAAGGGGGGTTGGTTTGGTATCTGGGAGTCTCTGGCACTCCGTGTGTGACTTTGCTGTGACCTAAAACTTCTTTGAAAATTAAATGAAAAATTGGGAGACAATGGGGATTGAGAGGGGGAAGGTGTCACGGCACACCAGACATCTCATAACACAGTGATAAAAGGAAGGAAAAAAAAAGGGGGGGAAAAAAAAGAATAAATATATATATATATTTTTAAAGGCATTTCTTTTGCTTTTTTCCCCATTTTTTTGAATGTCCCAATCCGCTAATTATATTTTGTTTTGTTTTGTTTTTGTTTGATTATTTGTTTTGTTTTTTGTTTTTTTTTCCCCTGAGTTTCCTTGTTAGTCTCTTGCATGTAAACTTATCATAGTTGTTTCTTTTTCCTAGTAAGTGTATTTGATTATTTTATGGACTACATGTTCATGGAGGATTTGGATCACAGACGGGTTCAATGGGTACTGCAGGGGATTATTGGTGGGGGGTGTCTGGGAGGGGGGTTTCATGGGAATTAGTTCATCCGAATATACATGAAAGATATACAAAATCGTTCTAAAGATCAAAAGATGGGGCATGGTCACAATGGGTGGACAATCACACGATAAATGAGGGAATCTGAATTCCTAGCCTGGAGAGCTCTGCCACAGTCTCCAAGGGAGCAGCAATAGTCCTCTGAGTGCAGGGACAGTGTCTGTCAAAAGAGGATGGCCCACTGATGTGTTCTTTTTGTTGATGACTACCCCTGTGAGTCTTTACTCTTGTAACTGAGACTTGGCCTGCAGTTGTGGGGTGCCTAAGGGTTGCCACCTGAGAGCCTCCTTGTCGCTCAAATGTGGCCTCTCTCTAAGCCAAACTCGGCATATGATTGCATTACCTTCCCCCCAACGTGGGACATGGCTCCCGGGGATGAGCCTCCCTGGCAATGAGGGATTAATGCCAAGTACCAACTGGCAACACAACTGGAAAAAGACCTTGAATAAAAGGGGGAAAAGGTAAAGACAAATGAGTTCAAGTGACTAAGAGACTTCAGAGAGAGTCGGGAGGTCATCCCAGAGGTAACTCTTACACACACCTCAGTAGGAGCTCATAGAACATCTAAGTGCCTATCACCCCACACAGAGGGGCTCCTGAGAGCTCTGGAGACACCCAGGTCCTATATAAGGGGGTATAGCCCCAGAGACTGATGCCTTATCAGTGGGCTCTATTTTGGAATCTGTGCTCCTGAGAGTGACAGAGTTGGACTCAAATAAGTCCTCCCTGCACATGGTTCATCAGTTCCTTCTATTCAAACCTATATGTGATGCTGGAGTTTTTAGGTATACTTCCAGAGACTGGAGCCTCTGGCCTACCTATGTGCCAGGTGTGCGTGGAATCTTGATGGAGCTGCAACTCCTACCCTACAGCTCAGTGGACTCATCCAAGTCACCTGGTGAGGAGATGACGATGGGCAACGGCCAGCCCAGGGAATGGAGAGGGCCTGCATCTGCAGGCAGGATCATCCCACCCACTATATCCATGGGATATAAGCCCTCTCTCACTTGGAGGTGGAGTGGACATCACCATCCCAGTCCCCTCAGGATTGGGGGAAGAACTATGGACTAGAGTGGACTTGATGGTATTCTGTTGTACACATATGGTGATTCTAGCAATGGAAGAAATTATAACAATGAGGTGGAGCCAGTGGCCACTTGACACTTTTGGGGCAGGGAGGGGACAAGCAGTTGAAATACAGGGGCTTCTTTGGGATTTGGAGGTTGTCCTGAGTACCGTCGTGGCAATGGATGTAGGCCATTTTAAATCAGCACACACCACACAGAACTGTGTGGGAGAGAGTGTGGTCTACAATGTGAACTGTGGTCTATGGTTGGTGGCAAGGCCCCAGGATATGTAAGTCCATTGAGGGTGGTGGGCCACACTTGTGGGAGATGTTTGTGTGGGATGTGGTGGGAGGTGTGGGAGGTGGGCAACATGGGAATCCCAGTGGGTTCTGTGTAATATTTTAGGTAATCTAAGCACCTCTTAAAATATATGTATATATATATAAATAACATTTTTGTAAGCAAATGCACATATATGCATATATATTTATATACATTTTACAAATATTGGTATGTATTGTGAAAATTTTGATTTTTACCCACAAGAAAAAATTAATTAATTAAAAAAAAAAAAGAAAAGAAAAGAAAAACACACAGCAAATGGACACAGCGAGCACAAGCAGCAAAGGGGGGTGGGTAAATAAATAAATAAAATAAATCTTTAAAAAAAAATAGTGCACCCATAACTCCATACCATAATGCAGCCAGACAAGGATCTGGGGTCCCTGGGGTCCATCCTGCAGTATGGCCAGGGTGAGGACAAAGAAGGGGTAGGCTGCACTGAAGTTTATAGGATTTGTGCAAACACAGAGGGACAAGCACCCACCAACAATCAAAAACGTGGGATGGGACTCACCACCCAGTCTCTTCCTTTGGATTTCGGTTCCAGCCCAGGCACATGGGCACCCGTGTCTGACAACAATGCAGGTTGCAGGTTATCTCCATATGAGAAGAATGCACTGCAGATGGTGCAGGAGCTCTGGTCCCAGCCTTCGAGGACCACCCAGTCTGCTTAATGGCCCTGAGGAACCAGAACAATGGGTCAGCCTGACAAGGGTTATAACAAGGGAGAGACAACAGGAGGCAGGGTGGCTGGGGGTGGGGGGGCGGTGAGGAGGAGCCTGCCTTTTATGGTTCTGAGGGTGCCACTGGCTGACAGCACCTTGCTTTGTTGACCAGCTGTGTCCTTCAGTAGCAGCCAGCATCTCGGGGCATAATCTTGGGGGAATCATCAGAGTTTGACTGGAGACCAGGTGACCAGAGGCAGGATCTTTTCAGGTTTCTGTTTTATCCCATCCCCACATTCCTAGTTACAGTCTGACCCAGAACGAAAGGGTCTGACTGCCACTTTCCTGTTCCACATCCAGCTCAGTCTCCCATGCAGAGGTTACTTTGGTTGGAATTTAACAAACCAGTGACCTGAGCCATGGGTGAGCTTCTGAGCCCGTGGGTAAGGGGTTTCTGACAATGGCAGGTGGGCTGCAGCTCCTACTTGCCTCCGTGCAGCTTGCCCCTTGCAGGCACATCCCCACATCAAGGTGAAGCTATTGTTTCAGAGGGCGCAACCTCTGCTTTTCCTGGACAGCCGGTGGCTACAGGCTTGATGCCCTTGCTCCCTGGGTGTGCAAGTCTGTATTTAGCAGCCTGCTGCTTTAGAATAGTTTTGCTGTCCTTCCAGTGAATGATGCAGTAGGGGAGTGAGCCCACAGGTGGGAAAGCCTCAGCCCACCTGGGCACCTAGAGGCACAACTGCCCCTCAGAGCTTCTGCCTTCATAAGCTGAGAAGGACCCACACAATCCACCACAGCAGGAAGACAACACCCTTTCCCTCACCCCTGGGACTCCAGGGATCTGGGGAAACTACTCACTCCTTGAAATGGTGGGAAACCCATGGCCTTTTTGAGGGACCCACCACATTTTGCAGCTGCAGACACAACATGAGGTAAAGTCTGGAATCACCACAAGAGGTGACCCCTTTTAAATGACAAACACCCAGGGAGCATCAAAAAAGATATTTTAAGTCACTGGAAGCATGACTTCACACCAAGCCCAATCTATCACCAACTACCAGAAAACAACAAAAATCAGATTTTTTTCCCCCCTGCACCTGATTTTTTTAAAAGGAGAAAATAAGTAGAGACTTTGGAGTCAGGAAGGTTTCTTAAGACCCCAAAGGTAATGACTATAAAGGAAAAAATGGGTAATTTTGACTACATTATAATAAAAAGCATTTGTTTATCAAAGGCCACTTTAGAGAAAGTGAAAAGCTATTTACAAAATACAAGCAACAAACGATTAGTACCAACGAAGTATAAAGAACTGCTATAAATCATTAAGAAAAGCACGAGCAATACAATGGGAAGTGGTCAAAAGGCATGTACCACCAGATCATGGGGAAGGAAATATGGCTAATGATATAAAGGTATTCAGCCTCAAGAGTGATAAGAGAAACTCAAATCAAGTCCACAATAATTGTGTCCATTCAATGTCCAAAGATGAAAAGTCTGACAATATCAAGTGTTAGAGAAGAGGTGGATCTACAAGATTTCTTACACATTGATTGTCAGGGTATAAATTGCACAATCTCGTGGGAAAACACTTTGACACTAACTCTTAAAATGAAGCATTCACATACCCAATGACCCAGCTATTCAGTTCCTAAGTACAGATCTGGCAGAAGCAGGGAACACATAAATGAAAGTGTGTAGCAGCCCCGTTCACATAACCTAGAAACAGATAATTTCCATAGACAGGAGTGGATGAAAATGCTCTAGAATATGTTCATTGTGGGTCATTATACAAGAGTCAAAATAAATGGCCTACAATCAACAAGCAACCAACTGGGTGGGTCTTAGCATCTATTAATTGGAAAATGTACGTCCCAAAAGATTACATACAGTATAATATGCTTTTTGTAAAGTTAAAACCCAACTAAAACATTTTATATACACACACTCTCTCTCTTTTAGGAAAACATGTAGATGAGATAAAAACTATCTAAAAAAAGGAAAAAAGAGACTGATGAACACGGATCCAATACCATGGTTACCTTGGCAGGGGGAGGTGGGATAGAGGGGAAGCCCACAGGTAGAAGCAGGTGATTATCAAAATCTTAATGTTCAAACTGAATGGTGAGTTAGGGACTTATTGTTATTTAGAATGAATGAATGCATGCATGAATGAATGAATGCTACACATGGGTCAAAGATGACAGAGTATCATGAACAAGGACTGTAATTAAACAAGTCTGTACAAGTGAAGATGAAAACTAAGGAAGAAAAAAAGACTGAGTCCTATCAGGGATTTATATTTTTAAAAAATGGGAACTCTGTATTTTATGCATGATTTTTCTGCAAACCTACAGCTGCTCTAATAATAAAAAATAAATAAATAATAAAATTAAAATTAAAAAGCTTTCCCCTTCCACAGGCTCCAAAATAAGCTCACATCCAGCTCAGTCTCCCATCCAGGGGTTGCAAGCTGGCAGCTCATATGCCACATCTGGCTCACAGACATATATTTTTTGGCCTGCATGGGGAATTATTTTTTATCATGACTTTAAAATATCAGAAGCTCTCACATAAAAATCCAGACTTCTTGCTTGATTTTCAAAAGCCATAATACATTTGCCCACATTCCTAAGTGGTGACAATGTGTAGTGCCGAGCAGCATCTACCACCTAAGATAAGCCCCTCCACTCCCCATCGCCCCACAGCCTGTGCCACGCAGATGGATGATCCACGAGTAGCCATGGACCTATGAGTTTGCAAGCCCTGTCCCACGCCTTGACCAGTCTCCATCCCACCTTTGCCCACAGTGGCCCCTGCCAGCTGGGGCCAATTTCCTGGCCCAGGAGGGCTAGAAGGCAATGCATTCATTCTGAACACATCTCCAAGAAGTGGTAGAGTTAACCAAAATCCCATTCTTGGAGCAGGGAATTGATGTTTTTTAATAACATGCATCTAGTTTTCAATTTAAGAACACAGCAACGAAGTTAAATTGGATTGCAGATAACCTGAGTTTTGTTTTCCTTGAAAGTGTTAATTTTTCTGTGCTTGGTTTTTTTAGTAAATTACAGGGTACAAAATTTTCTGTTTTGCTTTGAAAGAAGGTCTGCAGCGTGTTCTACAACACAAATCTATCAACATCCCCTTACCTATGCAACTGGTTTAATTCCGTTTGCCTGTAAAGGCAGCTAAACGTATTTCTGCTCCCTAAATGCCATTATGATTCAAGCTCCCCTTCACTGCCTCAGCTTTAAGCCCCTGGATGGTAAAATTTTCTTTCCCCCACCCCCAACAGTTTCTCCAACAGGGTCCTAATGAATCCGAGCTTCTAACTAAAGCAGACCCCAGTCACTTTTCAGAACATTAATACCCCTGACATGGAAAGTCAGTTTTACAGGGAAGGCACTTCTTGATTAGCAAAACTGATTCCATTTGACTGATAAATTGTGCCCAGACACTGTCAAAGGCTTCTAGACTAGGGGTGATGGCTTGGGTGGAGGCGGCCATGCAGTGTGGAGATGCGGGGCGCTCCTGGGCTGGGGAGGCAGGAAGATTACAAATGCGCAAATAATTAATTCAAATCAATACAGCGAGGGGTTCAGGCTGAGAGACATTCAATTATGTTGTTCAAAGAGAAGATGCTGATCTTCAGCGCATTGGCTCCATGCGGCAAATAATAGAGCGTTTTTAATTTGTGCAGCAGGGATGTTAATCTTTTGCCGTGTAATCCAGTCCTTGGGGAACGCCATAAATATGTGGCACTGTGTGCGTGAGGCTTCCCGTGGAGGGCACTCAATCAACCTGCCTCTGGCTTTCCTGCCTGTCCTTTTATGTCAATCTCTCAACACTCAATTAGGAAATATATGATAGGCTAATAGATGATGGATGGATGGATGGATGGATGGATGGATGGATGGATGGATGGATGGATGGATGGAT
>JAKSZT010054565.1:5751982-5818623 GCA_026826555.1 Tolypeutes matacus | reverse complement strand
GATGGATGGATGGATGGATGGATGGATGGATGGATGGATGGATGGATATAGAGGTGGAAACAAATAGAAATTTCAAAGATTGTCAGACCCCGTCCCCATCACACACACACACACACACAAACCATAAACAGTTTATGGGTTCTGGATTTTGCCTGAGCCAGTAGCACAAATAAATCCCAAGGGAATCATTAATGTCTCAAAAGGATTCCTTTAAATAGCAAGCTCCTGTAGCATGTTTAAAACAGGATTTGAATTCCAATTTTATTATACAGAGAGAGACACACATACATACACACACACACACGAATGAGGATTTGGAAGGCTATGTGATAAGGTGTTAAACATTTATGTCTCCATGTGGATGGGATCGTGTGTGCTTGAATGCTCAACTGCCATGTCCAACTTTTGTGTAATGAACATTTATTACCTCTGTAATAAAATAAAAGCAATAAATATTTTTAAAGAAAAGACAATTTCATACAAATGTAAGATTAAGTTTATAAAGATGTAACTTCCCACCTGTTTCCAAGAGAACATTTACTTTTTTCAAAGGAGGCTTTCCAGGAACATGCTGTTTTTCCATCCCGGCTCCTTGGTCGTGGGGTGTGGAGGCACCAAGCAGACCTCTGGGACAGGGAGCTCAAAGCACATCCAAGTGCCTGATCTCCTGCCATACCCCGCCACCACAAAAGATGGCTTAAAGGAGGTAGATCTGTTGGTCCCAAACACTAGAGTGTGTAAACCAGGACCTACCAGGGGGAAAGGTAAGAATGTCATGTGCCATGGAGCCAGGGACCCACAAGTTTCTGCAGAGTGTAGACTTTACCTGGTTTATTCATTCAACAAACACACATGGATTACTGCTCTGTGATCAGCCCTATACAGGAGGAAGAGATGGCTAGGGCAGGATCCCCTGCATAAAGGAGCTAGTGGTGCCGCAGGTAGGATAAACACACCCACAATTAACTGGAATCCAAGTTGGTCTGCAATCAGCACAGTCATGGGGCTAGGAAGGAACCCCAGGGCTAGCCAGCAGGGCCTCACCAAACATTTTTGGAGTTGAGTTGAAGTGGCATTTGAGCTGGGCCTTAAGAGGCCTCCCTCCGCCTAGCACTTAGAAAGTCTTCTCAGGCAGAGGCACCGGCTCAACGCCCCCTGCAACCAGGGCTGCTGTCATCTGGAAAACGCTCAGTACTTTGTCACAAGCGCTGTCACCAAAAGTGGCGGCCTGATTGCATATCTTTCTGAGCTGTGGAGAGATGTGGAGACAAGGAGCAGTGCCTCTCAGGGTGCCTGACCAAAACACAACCCATGTGGGAGCCCACTCCAGAGCACAGATAAATCTTCAGACGAAGGACTGCGCCATACCGCATGTGCCTCAACTTCAGTCAGTTGCTGAGTGGTGCATTCCGAGCAATCTCAAGCAGGCCCTGGGAGAGGCAGTGCTGTGCCATGTGAAACAGAGGGCATCTTTGTGATGGACACAGAGGCGTGGGATAAGCCGGGCTGACCACAAATCAAAAATAACAAGGATACAACTAAAGAAACGTCAGCTCTTACCTTTTACCCAGGCTGCTCTGTGCACAGAGACTCACCCAGCACAGCAAAGCAAGGCTTCATGGAGGTATGGCAAATGACTAGCAGATTGAATGCCAAAGGATTCATTTGTTGGCCATGTAAAACCGAAACTCCATCAAATGAGAAATTTGCCATTTCCCCTCTAAGTTTTATGAGGCAGTGATTAAGAAAATGAACAATCAAGCAGAACTATTTCAGCAATTGTTTTTTTTTTTTTTCATTTATTAAAGAGATGTATGGTGTTTGACATTCTATAGTGCGCATTTTCTACAAAACAGAAATAATAGAAAGTCCATAAAACCAGAAATTCAAAGAGATTTTGTTCCTGCTCATTACTATCAAGTTCCCAGTTTCCCAATATATACCGTTGGTAAAATGGAAAAGGGAAGTTTTCATGAGAAGGCCATATGCAAATGACCCTTGAGGTTATTATTCAGCTATTCCAAATTTGCATACCTACTATGTTCCCACATCTGGATTGCTTGGGCTTGGAGGAAATCGGAACAGGACCTGTAGGTGTGTTGTGGCTGTGGCAGACCCTTTTTGTGCCACGCACCATGTTCCCTCAGCACACTCAGATTCCAGCAGTGACTGTGGTAGAAGCTTCTGGAGTGCTGTCCAAGACCCCACCTCAAGGGTACACCCTGTACCTCTCTGCTTTTCCACTCAGGGCTACCTCTAAGCCTCAGAGCCCATTTAGGCTCTGAGCAGGCTCAGGCAGAAGCAGGTGGGGTGGGGTGGTACCCCAGTAGACTCTTGTGGATAAATGCCTCTGACTCTCCTCCTCAGGTGGATCCTTCTAGAAAGCATTCTGCCTGCTTCTCGGTGTGCAGCCAAGCCCCTTACCTATGCAGCGACCTAGATAACACATCCTTTATTGCTTTTCCCTCCTCCCCACTCACTGCCTCTCCCGCTTTCTGGAATCACCCCCAAATAAATTACCTCCCCCAACTCCTTGGCCCAGGCTCTGATTTTGGAAGGACCCAAACTAGGGCATGGATCTTTGCAATGTTTTAGCCTGTCCAACATCCATTCTTCTTTCATAATGGCATAAACTGGGCGTTTCCTTGAGGAATTACCATATGCTCAGTGTGTACAGATCTGTGGGAGGTAGATCCATCTCCCACGAGGAAGGGAGCAAAGCTGCCATATCACCCCCTTCCCCACACCCTGGGGCAGCCTTGTGGACAAGTCTGGGCCACTGAGCCCCGCAGGAGGGAGGGACACCAGGACAAGAGAAAGAGCTCACAGCCATTCGGGCTCTGGCAGTAGCTTGTGTTTACCAGATGCTTCTTCTGACTGCCGCCCCCAGCTCCCTTGATGTCTCCTGCCTTCCATAAGCCTCTGACATCTGACATCCCACCCACCCCCTCAAAATAATGATTCTCTTCAACTCAAGATAGCCATAGTCAAGTTCTGTTGCTGCTGCCACAAATCCCAGCTGGCATGGTTAAGCTGGGATAGCAGACGTCAACTCCAGCCAGCCTCAGCTGGCAAGGGGAATGTATCAGGATGTGGGGGAGCCTCGTGGAACCCAACCATTTCATCTGGGCTTCAGAATGGAGCTGGACACAGACCACAGAAGCCATCACTATCCATTCTCTACCACAGCCGCTTCATCCTTCTCTTTCTGCCAACTGGCCGCCTTTATTCAGGACCTTGCAGCTGGTGAAAGGAGTCTCATTCCAAGTTATATGTTACATATCCAGCTGCTCAAAGAAAGAATATATTTCACTTCCTCTAGCATGCACATAGGCTCCAAGCCAGAGTCTCAGAGATGGGATATGATTGGCCCAACTTGGGGCAGATGACCAGCCCTTATCCAATCAACTGTGACTAGGAGCTGAGGTCATGTTATCCAATATGGCTGCCAACCCACCCTCTGCTGCTGGGGAGTGGACAGGGTACCATTGTGATCTGGGAAGATACCATAATGGATATCCATTGCAGCAATGCTTTTCAAATGTCACAGGACATGCAAATCACTGAATCTTGTTAAAACGCAGATCCCAATTCATTATATCTGGGGTGAGTCCCAAGGATCTATATTTCTAACAAAAAAGCTCTTAGGTGGCATGAGGCTGCTTGCACAGGGACCATACTTCAAACACCAGAGCATTATAGTATCAGCCAAGGAGCATATTCTTGCCCTCTTTTCAGCCTCACTAAGCTATCCACCCCTCCCCCTTCTCAGCAAGGGAAATCTATTTGCTTCTTCCTAAGTACCAAGGACTAACAGGAAAACTTCTTGCTATTTGAAACATAATAAGGAGTGAGTTGCCAATGACATTTTGATGGGGCTTTTGTTACACAGGGACATTCAATCAGTCTACCAACCAAACCATTAAATTTTCAGCCAAGTAATTACTTTCACCAAACAATGATCCAATCAGTTCATATCAGACCCTAGCCCTAAGTCTCACCCCATCATCTGTCAGGGATCGCAATGGCAACATCTCTGATTAATTAAAGCAGTGATTTTACATTTATACATGGCACTTTTGGCTCAGTCGTATCAACTGGCCATGTTGAAATGGTCTGCTTCACCTGTGCCCCAATGGCCTGTCACCAGAGTGTCCTCAGCTATCCATCCTGGGCCCCCAACCTCTCGGAATCTCACACCCCTCCAGGCCCAGTTGTCTCTGGCCCCACCAGTGATAGTCCGTTCCTTACACTTTCACCTCCCCCTCTCCCAGACTACATCTGCTTCTCTCCCAACCTATTCTGCCCATGGCCTTGGCTGCAGCCAGCAGCAGACTCTCCTATTTGAATTGCTCTTTGTGACTATGACCAGCGTTGCCATTCTTAGCCCCTCCATGCTTGCTGGTCATGGAAGAGATGGCCAAGGCCTCTGCCCAAACCACTCAGGGGTGTGTGGCAGTGCCCATTTTGAACAGCAACAACCATCTCAGTGAAGATTCTACAAGCTGAATGCTATGCAGCCTATCTGAGATGCTGTCAGATGGCAGGGTCCAGCTGTCCCTGTCCTTGGAACCTCAGAAAGAGATCTGCAGGGACCCAGGGAGGGTATCCTGGCACTGTATTCCAGGGGTGGGACTTCCAAGGAGAGCCAGGGGAACCTTAAGATTAGAGGAGCCATGTGCCCTTGACCCCAGTCATCAGCTTTCACATTGCCATTGGACCTACCCTTCTCAACCTCTGCACACCTCTTTTCTGGAAAACGTCACCAAAGGCAAGCTTCCCAATACCATCCAGACTCAGAATTTGGGCCCCCAAAGGAGCTTGCAGTCCTCGTGGAGTTTGATATTAGATGTAAGTCTGGCACCTGAGCCAGGATTCCCCTCCCCCCCAGGTCCCCATACTTGCCCATACCCCATAACCCTCATTTAGAAAGCAACTTCTAAGGAGTGAACCCCACACTTTCCCAGAAAGCCCCCCAATTCCACAGCATTGGTCAAGACTGTTTCAATTGCAACTAACAAAAGTGGCTGAGAAGTTCAGGCATGGCTGGATGTGGGGTGCAAACAACCTCATCAGGACCAGCACTCTCTCTACTCCCAGCTCTGCTTTTCTCGGGGCTGACTTGGCTTCCAAGTGGTGACTCCCATGGTTGCAGGCTTACCGCCTACTAGTTTAGCATCTAGCGGAAAGAGGCCCCCTCTTTCCCAAAGACTCCAGCAAAAGCCCTGAGGTGGATGCCCATTGATTGGCCAATCAGAGAACCAATCCCAGTAGCGAGGGAGATGTGGCCCTCTTTTGGCCAGGCCTCCATCATAAGTCTATCCTTCCAGCCAAGGACTGAAGGTGGGAAAAAGTGTGCCCCATCAGGAAATTGAGGGATTGTTAACAGAAGAAGGCAAGTAAATTACAATTTGGCTAAAACAACTAAATCTTTGGGGACAGCATATCTCTTACACTTGCAAGTATTATACGTGACGTTGCACCAAGCAGTTATCCAACGTGCTCAAGGCATAGCATGGCCTGGCTAACCCTCTATTTCTAGGTTATATGGTGGAACCACACACACACACACCATATCCAGATCACTGAATGCCATAGCTTGAAGGTTGCCCCAGAGACAGGCCCTGGAAGAGATGGGGATTTGAGCATAAGGAATTTGCTTGAGAGGCCACAGAACATCTGTAGGGGAGGAGAAAATAAGACAAAGAGAGACGGTAGCCAAGAAATGCCATGCTCTCAACTAGTCACCACCATGGGAGGTTGGTGCTAATCCTGCCAAGGAGCTCCAGGAAACTGCAGAGCACATACCTCAGAGCCTTCCCACCCATGGGGTTTTCAGACACCAGCTCCTGTCGGTGTTGAGGGCTCTTCCTGGGGCTGCTGATACCCTGATTCTTGTGACGGTTTGTGCCAGTGACAAAGGAACCCTCAGGTAAATAGATTCCGGTGCTAGACCTTGGAAGTGGGGCTGGTGAGCCCCAAGTGGTTAGGGAGAGAGGCTATGGGCAGGGAATGCCAATTCCCAAGACCCACGGGGCTTACCTACATGGTTTTGGAGGCTCTAAGGTCACTTGAGATCCTTGCAACTCCTCAAGATCTATAATAGGTCATATCATTTAGCATTGGATCAAGCCCCTGGATACAAAAATATAGTTAATAGAGAGTTTTTGTAGGCAGAATGTTGAGTGAAGTCACTGTGTGGGGTTTAAAAGTTAGAAATGTCTTCGCGGAGAATGCTACTTTGTTCCTCTTTGTTATTATCCTCACTAAGAATTTCAAAACATTTTATAAATAACATTGTCTCTAAGTCACCCTGAGAAGGGAAAACTGAATTTCAAGGTTTTTTTTAAAAAAAGTCAGTTTCTTTTTTTAAAAAGATCCAAACTGGTTGCATAACCTGCTGGAGACAAAGTAGCTGACAGATTGATTTTTGCACTTTTAACCCAGTTGTTCTGACCTTTGATGAGTTGCTGCCACAGAGAATATAAGATCAGCCTCTGGCAGATGACTCTGGCCAGGCCCGGAGCTTCTCCCCCAGTGTCTCCATGCCGGAGGTATGAAAGCTGCAGGTGAAAGGAGTAATGCTTTGCTCCCAGAGAGCCCAAGTCAAGGATCTGATCATGACACGCACGAGTCATCCAAACGGCAGGCCACGAACCCCTGGCATTCAGAGGGCCCTTTGCCGGTTAAGAGGCATTTTAATAGACATTCTCCTGGGGTACCCTGTGAGGTGAAGAGAACATGGGTCACGAACTCCACTCCACAGAGGAGGGAAGCGAGTGTCTCCAGGTGAGGGCAGCTGTGCCCAAGGCCCTGCAAGAAGCAGAAGCCAAACAAGACTCTAAACCCACCAGATCTGAGCGTGAAGGTCCTCCCACTGCCCCAGTGGGCCCTAGATGTTTACTTTCTCATAGATGAGCACAATTATTAGATCAAACTATCCCAAATTGCCAATTTATCAGTCAAAATGATCAAATAACAAGTTTGCTGTTAGTGTAGGCCAAAAATGGTCACATATTCATAATTTCACTTAGTTCAATCTAATACAGAACAATTTGAAAAGCTGATTGAAGTGAGAGCAAGGGCATTTTTTTGAAATTCCATCATCACCGAGAGAAAAAGCCACTCTTGCCGTAAAGGCCGGAAGGTCACCACCTCTGCAGGGGGCAGTGGGGCTGTGCGTCTACGTTGCACTCAAGGGCCGAGCTCTGGGAGCCAGGAGTTTCTCTACCATAACATAGGCACCTGGAAAGCCCACCCTGGGGCCACCGTCATAGACACCCTGTGTGTTGTAGCGGCCACTCCTTCACTCCACTGACCCAGCAGCTGGCCCGCTGGCCCCAGAGGACTCTAACCCAGGAAAGGGCAGGGGTGGAAGGGATGAGGCAGCTGTCATTGGGTCCCCGGACAGGGCATGGCAAAGCATCTGAGGGACCACCGACATGGTGTGGGACGTGACCTGCCTGCGGACACAACTCCACACATCATGGGTGCCACCAGGGAGAGACAACTCCGCTGCACTGCGGCTGGACAGAAGTGATGACTCATAAAACCCACAACTGCTCTGAGACCCATTCCTTTTTATGCAAAAAAGAAAGAAAGATATATGTCTGTTTATTCTCCTTTCTGCACACCAAGCCCACAGATCATCATCTCCCTGCATTATGGCTTAATTGCAGAGCAATAGAGTATGTAATTTGGGAAATGTGATGCTTGGGGAGCCAAGGAGGATTTAACTTTCCGTGCAAAGCATTGGGAACACTGGCCTGAGGACAGCAGTGAGCGTCCAGCCTCCCTTTCCAGCTGCCTCATCTCTCTCCACAACAAGGTAGCAGCAGAGAGCACTTGTACTGTACCTCATGCCTCCTTCCCAGCATGAGGTGAGATGAAGAGACACGCAGCTCAGGAGCAACATGCCAGGCGGTTCCTGTGTGCCCTCCTGCTGCCAGCTGCATGGGCACCAGGGGCCCCAAGCAGAGCATGGTCTAGTCTCGGCCGCAGGAGAGTCAGAGTCTAGAGGGGGAACCATGTCAATAGGCATGTCAACAGAGATGCTCAGTGATGGGGAAAAGCTGAGGAGGCTTCTTCATGAAGGGCATCCTGGATCTGAGTCTTTCAAAAGGAGAAATGAGGCAAATCAGGAGCTGTGAAGAAACTAGACAGATGCTCACCAATCCTGCTTCTCTTGGGGGCAATTGATGTGTCAGAGAACTCTGTCAGGACAGACTGGTAAGGACTGGGGGGAGGGGTGGGATAAAGGGGGGTAGAAGGCAAACAAGGGTGTGATTTCAGAGTTTGACCTGCCTCAGGGCAAAGACACCAGGATTTTTATTCTCCCACACCAGTCACTCATTGGCTATGAGCTGGTTTGGGGTGAGAAACATAAAATTCCCAGGCACTTCAGCTCTCCATTGGAGGAGGGGCCTCTGGTGTCCAAGGACAGTCTGAAGAGGGTTGCAGGAGAGATATGTTCCCAGAAAGGTACACAGGTGCTTGGGGAGAGGTGCCTAGGGCTGATGATGGTGAGGCACACCCAGGTGGACCACAGCACCCAGCCTGTGACACCACATGACGGGACCCTGGCAACAAGATGTGGGTAGAAGTAGATTTGCCAAATCCTGGCCCGGCCACAAAACCCCAAGCAAAACAAGCCATATTCTCCCTTCCCAGGGTGACCATGGAGGCCCTCTGGAAGAAGGCAGCATCATAAGGTGAAAGAATTTGGATCCCTGAGTCATTGCTTGAAGGAATGCCACCCATCCCAAATTGAACTATGATGTAAGCAAGACACAGTAGTATTGAATGATTGGAATTCAGGGGTTGGTTATTAAATCAGCTAGTGTAAATTACCATGGGCATTCAAAAAAGAAAAGAAGAAAGAAAACATCTGAGAAAAAGCAATAAGGTACAAAACATAAAGGATAAAGTCTGGGGTGAGGAGCTGAGGGAGATGAAGGCATGGACTCCAGATCCTGGGCAACCATTGAAGGGCTCTCGCTGCAAGGGGAGCTGATGCATGGGCACATCTGTGCCTGGAAAGACAATTCTGGGTTCTAAGTGGAGAGTGGTGGGAGGGTAATCTCAGGAGCAGGGCACAGGGTTGGAGGCTGTTGCTCTATTCTGGAAAAGAGATGTTGATGACAACAGCCAGGGCATTGGCAGAAAGGCAGAAATCAGGGAACACACACCAGCAGTAAGCAAGTGAAATTAACAGGCCCAGGGAATGATGGGGATAGTGTGAGATATGGATGAGGGAGGATAATTGATGGAGTGAGATCCCAGGAGATGGGAAGGGGTGAAGGGTTTGGTCCTGAGCAGGAGGGAAGAAAGGTGGAAAGGATTAGAGAGAGTGCTAGTCTGGATACAAGGGCTGCCATCCCTGCTGACAAAGAGGGGCTGACAACATGCAGGCATCCTGACCTCGGATTGGTGTCATCTCCCCACAGCTGGTGGTAGGTGCCCCATCAATGCACTGAGGTAGCGCTTCTAGGTGTGGTGTTCAAGGCCACAGTTTAGGGCCACCTCAGGTTTGCCCAGATAGTGTGAGCCCATTCTCCATAGCATCCACACCTGAAGCACGAGGTTCCACATAGGAGAGGCAGAGCCACCTGCTTTTGCAAAGTAGAAGTGTATCAGCTAGTTGACAAACTGGCTTAAGCCAAAAGAGAATGTATGGGCTGGACTTGGCTGCAATGGGATCTAGAGCACAGAAGTGTCAGGCCCTGGCTTCTGCTCTTTATCCCTCAGGTCTGCCTGATGCCTTGGCAGCTATGTGTGGCAGCAAGCTGATGGCAGCAAGTCCACCAGCTCCAGGAGAGGCCCAGAGCACAGACCTGGCTCTGACTGGCCTGGCCTGGGCCATGTGTTCATCCTCGACCAATCAGGACCAGAAGGGCCAAAAGTGCTGATGGGTCACCCCAGGATGGGTCCACTTCACTGGATCCACGTGGGCTGAGAGCAGGAAGTGTGGCTCCTCAAGAGAAATTCAAGCTAGTTAGCCACAGGTGGGGAAGCAGATGCTGGGAAGCAAAACCAACTAACATCCCCCATAAGAAATCTGAGGGAGGCTCATTCCAAAGTATCAGCAGGAACAGGAAACACAGCTACAAGGATGCATGTCCTGGACACACGTTTGTGATGGAATCAAGTGCTCGCAGGGTATGCATGTGAGGGAGAGAGACGGCAAGCCACAAATTTGGAAAATGAAAATGCCATTCTGGAAACATTGCCTTTTTAAGATGTGCATCGTGAATGCTTAGAAAACAATTGTCATTAGCTTCTCCTCAAACTTCAAGCTTGCCTACCCCTTCCATTTTGCTTCAAATGAACCCATAACTCCATCTCCTGAGTTCAACCAGAAAGAATTCCTTTATTAAATAAGTGTCATTTGGCAGCTGACTGCCTTGGGCCCGGGAGAAAAGGCGCTTTGCTTTTGCTGAGACACATTTTGGTCAACGATGCAAAAGCCTCTTTTTGGGAGACATGACTGCAGCTTAGATGAAGGGCAGGTGGAAGCTTCTATTCTGAAGGTGCAGAGTAGAGAAGAGAGTGGTCACAGTGGGAGCAGGCTCAGGAGGCTGGGGGAGCTCACCAGCCACCTGCTGCCACCCCCTTCTATATATACACACACACACACACACACTCTTATACACTCAAACTAGGAGATGCCAATGAAACGGGGGCATCTCTGCATTCACAACATCTTCAGGGCTGAATTAACACTCTCCCTGCTGCCTAGGATCTGAGATAGAGGTTCCAGAATTGGTTGGGGTTGTACCTACAGGGCTGCTCAGTTTGTTCAGGAGTGAGAAGAGATGCAGGGAGATTTGAAAGCTCTGTTCTCTATCCCTTTGTCCCTTTGCTAGCAGATGACACCCCCTGTGGTAGCCAGCCTCCAAAATTTTCCCCTGATGAGCCCTCCCTCCTCATACTCATCCCCTTGGGTTATCTTCTCCCACCTTGAATAGGACTGAAATGTGTGACCAATAGAAAGAATATTGCAAAATGACAGTGCCTTTTGAGGCTAGATCATAAAAGACACGTGGCTTCTGCCTTGCTCTCTCTTGGGTCTTTCCCTCTGGGAGAAGCCAGCTGCCACTCCATGAAGATACTCAAAGAGCCCTATGGAAAGGTACAACCAGCAAGGAACTGAGGCCATCTACACACATCCATGTGGGCAAGCCATCTTGGAAGAAGATTCTCTAGCCTCAGTCAAGCCTTCAAGATGACTAAAAACCTGGCTGGCATCGTGACTGCAAGATGAGAACCCCTGGGCCAGAACCACTCAGCTAAGCCACAACCAGATTCCTGACCCACAGAAATGGAGATAATAAATGTTCTTTGAAGCCACTAAGTTTTGGGGGGGTGTTTCCTTCTCCAGAAATTCTCTTCCACAACTCCAAATGAGGTATGCAACTCTTTAATTAACAGAAACAATCTTAACCCAGACTTCAGCAAGCTTCTTGCAGAGACAACAGCTACCTGCAAAGGAGTCCACAAGTCAATACAATCAATTTCAGGAAATTGTGTCTGGCAGGCAACCTCAATATCCCAGGAGGGACCTCACTGCAGCTCAGATCAGAAGCACGTGTCTGCTTGAGCAGTTACCTGTCCCTGCTGAGACACAAGCTTTCAATGGCCTGGCTATCGGTGAGGACTTAACATATGCCTACTACCTGCTTGCCAGGTATCTAAACTAGATCCCTGTCCTTGGGGAGCTTGCAGTGTGCTAGGGAAAGTGTTCACATGGAAAGATGAGTCCCCCTAAAATCTGAATTCACTAAGACCATTTTCACAGACTGTAAATGATCTTGGAGAACCAAGAAAGGATGCTTCATTCCAGAAAAATGTGCTACACCATACCTTCTACTCAGGACACAGGGGTTCATGTTCTAAGGGAAAAGATTGCCAGGGAGGTGTTCCAAATCCAATTTACAGAGAGTGACACTTAAGCTGAGTCTTACAGGGTGAGCAAGAAGTGGCTGAGAAAGGATGAAAGAATAATCCAGGCTGTGGAAGCATCATGATCAAACAGTTCAATGAGGCAGGGGCAACAAGGAGTTTGTCATTGCTGAGCACAAAGTGTGAGATAGGGCAATGAGAGATAAGGTGGGAGGCACAGTTCATGGACGGGTTGGAAGACAATTCTTCATGGGTCTGTCACACTTCTGCACATCTTGTGACCAGAGGCAGGGATATTCTTTGTTTTGGACTATCTTTTTAAGGATGTTTGTGAACAGCCTTGGAAGATGGAGATCGCATCTTCCTCTGGAGCAAAGGATACGCATGCTGGCAACCCATTATAAAAAAATCAAGGATCTGAAGGGTTCCTCTCCTATAAGGGAATACACTGCATATGCAGGTGTCAACTGGTCTCCTGCATTGCCCTGTGAAAATGGTACCCACACAATAAATGCCAATATTCTGATACTCTGGCTTACTGCTATTGCTGTGAGTAATAAAATCTTTTGTCTCTGACCCAGGGATCTCAAGTCTTCTGCCAGCATCCATGAAACTGTGGCAGGTTAACTTGTTAGCTTGCAAGTAGGGTAAATCTCAGACACTTCACAGTTTCTGATAGGACACCACTGAATTCCAGGTTTCACCCTGCTGGTTTTTGAGCAGGGAAATTACATATTTTTTTAGCCCTGGGAAAGCATTACTATGAGTGTACTTTGAGAAAGGGCCACTTGTTGGGTATTTTGGATTATTTTTATCAAGATATTTAGAAATCTCTTAAGGAAAAGGTTAACTTCCTCTGACCTTTTTTCCTAGTAGAGTTAGGTAAGAGTCTACAGGGAATAAAGAGGAGGAAACCTGGTGTGACTAACCAGATGAGAGAAGAAGTACCCATGATGGTGACCCCACTGAAGCCTCCAGGACCACCGGCCATCACACATAGCAGAGAACCTACTGGCCCTGATCAACATGCTCCTCCTGGGCAGCCTGGGATTCTGAGCCCCAGAAGCTCCCAGGACACTTTGGGAGGTTTATCCTACAGCACTCATGAGGCCCCTCGAGTCCTCAAGCTAGGAGAAGGCTTTAACATCAACTGCTTCAGCCTCCAGCCAGTGGGTGGGGGTAACAGCATTATCAAGGCTGATTCTCCAATTTTAAAATCTCAAGGAGGCAGGAATCGCCCACCTCTCAACTACCCAATGTACCCTGACACATTCCCTTTTGATTCCATTCAAACCCAATTTCTTGACTTTTTGGACTCTGTAAAAATAATGCATGGTTATTTCAATGATAATTTCTACTGAAAAGTCCCCTAAATTATTTTAAAGTCAAATGAGCAGTTGGAAAACGGGAATGCTAAAGGTGTCCCATGCCCAGACATCTTCCCTCACAATTTAGTATCAGGCAAATGCCATAGAGAAGCACGATGCCACAGGTAAGGAACCTTCCCAGCTAGTGTCTGAGGTTCCAGAAGTTCCAGCAACAGATAGGCCTAGAAATGCCACCAGAGCCTCAGCCAGCCCGGACCCACCATCTATGGTGTTACCTTCCCCTCTCACTTCCTCTTCGTGGACCATTTCTCCCCAGATGCTCTGACACCTGGGAATATTAGAACCAAGGGAACTGATGCTTCTCTGATCCACTTCCTCGCCATCTGTCAAAAATCTCAGCACCTTCCCTCCTCCACCATAACAAGCATTTCACATGAAGATGAAAATTATTCAGGCCTACTTTAAAGAAGATCAAAGACAAAAACCCATGACATTTTAAAAAATGGCAAAAAAAAAAAAAAAAAAAAAAAAAAACACCAGGGAGTGGGTATAGCTCAGTGGTTTAACCCATGTACATGGTCCTGGGTTCAATCACCAGGACCTCCTGAAAAAATAAATTAATAATAATAATAAAATGGCAATAGGTCAACACTCGAACTAAAGTCCTAGAAGCCTCTGCTGTTGACTCTATATGACTGTATTTGAGACTGTCAAGGGTCATCTTTCAAATTAAAGTTTCCTTGCAATGGTGAGAAAATAGAGAGTTTAGGAAAGAAAACATGCTGGAAGGGAAGGAGGAAGAGGTTCAGATCTAGGGCATAAGGAGCAGCGGCTGACCAATGCTCTGATGTGCCATTTTCCCTTCTCACCATGGCCCAGTGGCATCAAACCCCATTACTATCAGAAGATTGGAACCCCTCTCTTCCATGTCCACCCAGCAGGTGCAATTTCCCACTCTGCCATCTGTTGACTAGGTTGGTATAATCAAATCTCCTGGACCTCCTTTGAAGGTGCGGTCATCCTGGGTCCCATCTAGTGATCCATCACACTGCTTTATCCCTTCCAATTAGTGTTCAGTGCAGGAATTGATGTACTGAAAATGAACATCGTTGATCCTCATCCAAGAATATAGGCAACAAGGCATAACTTTTTTTCTGATCAATGTTGCCGATCAATTACCTAATTAAAAAAAAAAAAAAAAAAAAGGACTGCCTCAGGGACAGCAGAGAGAATTCATGGCCCCCAGGGCAGCCCTCGTGTGCCTCAGGACAGGTCCTCTGTTAGGGATTTCTCATTAATAGCAGGAACCATTTCAAGCACAAGGAGAAATTTGTGTTCTGTACTTTCCAGGAAAGCATGTGTGCCTCCAGGAGGGAGGGGAAGCCGGACACCCCTCTTAAGCAAAATAGAGCTCAGTGCCCATCACAGCGAGCTGAAGCCAAGTGGCCCATTTGACAGCAGAAGCAAGCACTGCTCAACCAGACAGCAGTGGGATCCCACACCTCCCACCCCCGCTCCAGTCCAGCTGCCTTTCCCTGCCAGTTTATCAGAATTCTCAGTGGAGGAGTAGGCCAGAGCATAATATAAGAAAAAAAGAAAAAAAAATTTCCTTCTCCCCAATGACATCCAAGCAAGATAAGTCAAGCTCTCTGGGACTCTGTCTATGTCAGAGGAAATTCTAAGTCCAGATTGTCACCACAAAGGCAAAAGGGTAAAATCATCCAAGTGTTGTCACTCCCAAGTCTCACACTTTGGAGTGCCTCCCCCATGTCCCCAATCCCATCCCCTACTCAGCTCCAGTAGTCGGGTCTCAGATGCCAGGCAAGGGCCATGCCTTGGCACACTGCAGCATTTATTTATCACCCTCCACCCTGGCTCGGGGCATTTGTATCTCAAAATAAAACTGGAGAAAGCAATAGCCCTAAAAGAATGGCTCTCCAATGTTTGAATTCTCGGTACTGTGGTTTCCTGGGTTACTACACTGCTGGAGGTAAGGGGCAGGGACATTTTATGGTGTTGCTCCGATCCTACGCCTTGGAAGCCACCTTTCTGCCTAGGTGGGAGGCGGGCGTCTCCCATGCTGCTCCCTTGGCTTCAGACATTGACTTACTCCCAGCTCATTCTGTTACAAACTCTGGCTGCACAGCTGCCGTGGACACCCGCGGCTCCTGTGGACACCCAGAGCCCAGGCGCTGCCCTCAGTACGTGGCAGATTCTTCTTCCTCCTGTCCTCTGACTTTGCCCTCTCCTCCACAAGCACTTGTTTCCCTTGATAAGAAGAAAGGAAAATTGCAATCAAGTGGCTCCTCACCCAGATGCCACCCATAAATGTCACCAGATAGTCACTTCAAAAGACATATAAAGCTTAATTGGTAGCAATTTTGCTAAGTAACTTCTGCTCCCTTTGTCTCAATTTCTACCTCCATAAACAGATAAAAGGACACTTGTCACATAAAATTCATGAGCTCATGTCTATACATCACTGCCCAATGCTGTATTATTTACTCTGCGGGTAGGAGTGTCTCTTTTCAGGGCAATAACAAGGTCACTGGGCAGAAAATCATTTCAGGGTAAAAGGAAAAAAAACAGACAGGAGTGGAAATCAATCCCTCACCTTCCTCAAAGCAGCCCCGTCTCCTAACAGGCCATCATCTATCGTGAATCCTGCCATCTGGAATCGGTTCCTCACCTCCTCCTCTGCTTCCACCTCGTTGATGCAACATCAATTTCCGAATGTCACCGACAATCAGCCTCTTCCCCAGGGTCTCGTAATTTCTCTCTCCTTTTAACCTCTATCTTATTTAAACCACTGAGCCTGTACCGTCCATTCTGCAGGGAAAGGTGTTGATGAAAATCAAGTTACATTGTTTATAGAGAAACAGCCCCGTCTCCTGGATGGCCAGGGTTTCTAATCACAGGAGCTGTGGTTTTTGAAGCGGCGGGTAAAGCGAATTTCTGACAGGCGTGGAGGAGGGGAGCAGCCGCATGCCCCATTTCAATCCTTGTCTTGGACTGCCATCTAGTGGCCAATCAGGGTATTGGGTGGTAGACTGGGGGAGCTGCTGTCACAGGCCCCTTTTATGTCTAATGTTCCAAGACCCCACCTACAAAAAATAGGTAAACCAATGAATAATCAACCCCACTATAACCTAGAATCGTCCAAATGGCCAAATTAATATTAAAGCCGGTTCTTCTTCAAGTGTCAACAAGCTTCATAATGTAGGAAAATGAAGCTCACAGCCGGCTCGGCCTTTGGCAAAAGTCTGCAGTATGTCCTGTCATGGGCACCTCCAGCTGCCTCTTCCCTCTCATTGTCCCATAGCCCACCCCGTGTCAGGTGGGCTGCAGCCTTCTCCGTGGCTCCTGGTGGGATAAATCCAGGAAATGTCTCCAACTCTGCAGGGTCCCAAAGGAAAGAACTACCTCCGGGAGTGTGTTCAAAATGCATTCTCTGTTCCATGCACCTCTTTCTCCAACCCAAGGGGACCCACCGAGCCCAAAGACCTGAGAGAAATAGAGGAGCACACTCACCAGAGGGCTCTATCCTCCCTTTACCGCACTGGACAGTCAGGATGGGTTGAGGGGTGGAGCCTCATTCATGAGGACTGACGTCAGCTCTGAGAAGATGGGAAATGATTCAGAGTCCAGACCTGACCTCCCGGGGCCACAGAGAACCCTCCCCAGCTTCCTGCCCCCCTCTAGCAAGGTGACTCATGGATCGCAGCAGGGCTGGTAAGAGTCCCCAGGGCTCCTTTCATTTAACAAGTGAGAGACGGGGGCCCAGGGAAACCTAGGGGATTGCAGGGGCTTAATATTAATAATATTAAGTATTTATTAAATATTAATGAATATTTATTTATGAGGTGATTTTAAAAGGAAGGGTGTGTGGTCTAGGGGCTTATTCTCGCTAGTTACGAAAATTTCGAGTTTGAACGTGCAGGCATTTGCCATCCCAGGGAACAACCTAGAGCTATTTTTCAGCTCTAGAATTTCCATTTCTCTACTGAAATTCCTCATCTGGTCACCCATTTTGTCCATCTTTCCCTCTATGTTATTTGGTTAAAGGCCTTGTCTTCTAATTCAAACATCAGGGCCATCGAATGCTCTGTTCTAATGACCACATTTTTCTCTTGATTAGCAGTTCCTGCTTTTTTGTGAGTCATTTTTTTTTTTTTAAAGCTGGATGTTATGTATTAAAGAACAGTCGAGACTGAAGAAGACTAAAAGGTATTCCCACCTTTCTGCATTACCCAGAGAGGGGTCCATACGACATTGATCTGGGTTCCCATCATAACTTAGAGGGAAACTCTCACAATGTCCAGAGCCCTTGGGGTCCTACAGATGATGGGGGAGGAGGTCCTCAAATTCCTTGCAGCAGGAACCCACTTAGGTGGCACCCACCT
The DNA here is from genome assembly GCA_026826555.1 of Tolypeutes matacus. Classification (NCBI taxonomy): domain Eukaryota; kingdom Metazoa; phylum Chordata; class Mammalia; order Cingulata; family Chlamyphoridae; genus Tolypeutes; species Tolypeutes matacus. The sequence continues at coordinate 5,800,991 of JAKSZT010054565.1, read as the reverse complement.
TGACTTCCAAATGGCACAGGACATCTACAGAAGGAAAAACCATGGCACTGACATCACAAATCTGCAGAGGACCTGGGAGAAGCTTCTGCTGGTGGCTCAGGCCATTGTCGCCATTGAAAACCTGGCTGTTGTCCGTGCCCCATCCTCCAGGAATACTGGCCAGCACGCTGCACTGAAGTTCACTGCAGCCACCGGAGCTACGCCTATTGCCGGGCACCTCACTCCTGGAACCTTCACTAAGCAAGTACTTCTGGGAGCTGCATCTTCCAGTGGTGACTGATCCCAGGGCTGACCACCAGCCTCTCCCAGGGGCATCTCATTTTCGCCTGCTGACAATTGCTCTGTGTAATAGATTCTCCATGCAAAGCAACAGAGCTCATCTGGTGGGACTGATGTGGTGGGTGCTGGCCTGGGAAGCTCGGCACTTGCCTGGCACCCTCTCCCATGGGCACTCGTGGGGGTTTCATGCCTGATCTCAACTACTTCAGAGTCCCTGAAGAGACTGGAAAGGAGGAGCAGGCTGCTGAAAAGGCCGCAACCAAGGAAGAAGTTCAGGGTGACTGTAACACCCCACCTCCTGAGTCCACTGTTGCTCAAGCCAAGAACATGGGCTGGTCCGAAGGTGGGCAGGGGCCCTCTGCGCCTACGCAGCGGTGTCCGGCTGAGACCAGTCTGTAGCACCCACCACTCAGGCCACTTGAACGGGTACGAAACGCCACCTGGTGGTCTTAAGTTGTTCTTCCATGGGCTCTTCAACAGAAAACAGAAATAAGGTTGATGGAAAATAAGCATGTTTCTTTAAAATATATATTAAAAAATAAAAAGAGATTTCCACCTCCAGAGAGGGTGCATCTTTTCCTTTCATGCAGCCATGCTGAGGGGCTTACCTCTTCACTGAGCCATGGGTCAGCCAGTCAGGGCTGGGCTGCAGCTTTAATGAGTGCCAAATTCCCTCTGGCTTCAAATATCTGCAGGGAGTGGTCTGCCCCTACCTCCAGCAGGCTTTGGGACACAAGCAGCAAAACCAGATCTCTGCTTTCTAGTCTATCCCATTTCCAGCTTGGGGTGATTTCTTATCAGCCCCTTTCTCCCAGTTTTTCCGTATTTTGAACCAGAGTGAACTAATACATACGTAAACACAGAGATCTCACTTCTGGAGCCCGTGGCTAGTTCCTCAAGTTGAGAGCGGGTCAGAAGAGATGCAAGGAGAGTGAGAACTGGATTCCTAGCCCCGTGCAGCCTGCAATAGTTTCCCAACAAATCCTTCAAGTGCCTCAAAATGACCCCAGCAACCAATTAAAGGAGATCTCTCATGACCTCAAAGAGCCTCATGCTCATCCAGACACTCCATTCACGTTCACCAAAACCCAAACCCAGCTTTTCTCAATGGATTCAGGCCAGAAAGTGAAAGTTCTTCAGAGAACTGGAAGAATCTATTATAATTGTATTTTATAACTTGAGATCAAGGTGACCTTTAAGAGTGACTTATGAGGGTTGAAAGATAGGAAACTTGAATTCCAGGGACCAATATTTGGTCATATATGCTTGGTTTGGAATTCCACACCGTTGGTCTTAACATTTGTATTTCTGGGACTTGAAGTCTACAGCCCATTGTTGCCTCTTGACCAGAAGGGTCAACTTGCAGTCCTCCAGTAAGCAGCAGTACTTTGATTATGGAGTCAGAGTAGGGCTTACCCAGCAGGACGCGGTTTGCCTGGCAGAAATGTCCAATTGTAGCACCACCCTCGAGTGCCGGGACCAGTGTAAAGATCAAGGACGAAATAGGGCCAGGAAAATTTGTCATCCTGAGCCTTTGGGACTGTTCCATCCTTTTGAGGATGCAGATGATGGCTAACCTCTCTCAAACTGTAGTCTGTGCCAGGCCCCATTTTAACATGCGCACCATCTCACTGAATGCTCAAGCTGCCCTATGAAGCAGGTCCTGTTACCAAGCCTATTTTACAGCCATGCACCTGCTCACACAGGGCCCCAGGCCTTCCTGTTGTAGACAAGCAGCACCAGCCTCATTCCTCTCAAATGCACTAGGTTCGATCAGTTAAAGGAAACACAGAAGAAAGCAAAAATTTCTTTGATTTATATTTATGTATATAAATATATATATACACATTTATATATATTTGACTTTTCTTTTTTAACTTGGAGGAGTACAACTTTCCTTGAAAACAAGAAAACATATTCTCATTGCAGGTTTGCTGGCATTTCTTCAGGATCATTATCTTTTCCTACATTTAATGGAACAGCAGGAAATGCTACTAAAAATGTTTTTCTTTACTCCAAAACCAGGGAAAAGGAAGTGCAGAAGGAATAATTTTCTACCGTACTGTCAGAAGCTATTACATAAATGGTTTCTATAGATTTCATTTGTTCATTTACCAGGGACTTTTGTAGACATGCAGTTACTTAATCACTAAGGCTTAGTCATTTTGAGCTTATACATGAACATTTTTGAGTACTGACCAAGTGTTCACAATGGCCCATTCCTTACCCTCTGCTTTGTCTTGACCACACTCTAGTCAGGTTTCTCTCCTCTGCACAGGCCCCTGAACTTTCCCCCCAAGCCTGGCCAAGTACTTAAATGCCTGAAAATACCCCCACCTCCCATCATCTTATCCCAAGAACCAGCTGACCAGTGAGGGACACATTTTCTGATTGTGCAAACTCCTTACTACCCCTCCTTTGCTCAACTTCCCCTTATATTCTGCTTACCCCTCCCCATGAAAGAAAAGCCTTGTTCTGTCTGATTTTGAGACGTTTGCAATCCTGAGTCCCTCTTGCAAGACTCTTTCTCAGTAAAGTCTCTAGCTATGTCAGAATTCATTTTTGATAGTACTCAACATAAACAGCCTGAATATCTTAAAAGCACCAATCAAAAGAAACCTGCACAAATATAGCAAAATATTAATTGTGGGATCTAAGTAATGAGTGTCTGAGTGTTCACTGGAGAATTCTTTCAATATTTCTGTATATTTGAAGTTTTTCATAGTTTGTCAGGGGGGACAAAGACATCTGCAATGCTGTCATCAAACTGTGACTTCCTATGGAACTCTCACAAAATCACTACTGGGAAAACACATGTGGGTGGGGTGGTAAAAATGGATAAAAGTAAGTAAATAAATAAATCTTTTAAAACATTTTAAAAAAATAAAAGCAGTGGCCACCAGAGGTTCTGAGGGGAGAGAGAGGGAAGAACATGGGGCTCTGCCATTTTTGGTCCTGCCATGTGACAGAAAGAAGGCTCAAACAGCTAAGGCCCTGGGGAGAGATGAGCTATTTGCCTGAGAGGTTATAGCTGAAATTGGGAAGAAAGCAGAGCAGCTGAGCCTGATAGTGGAAGCCTGGAGGATAAGAAGAGAAAGGCAGAGCTTGCCTGCCATCTTGCTTCAACAAGTGGCAGCTGACTTTGGTGGGAAAGCACCTATTACGGTGCCTTGAGTTGGACTTTTCACGACCTTTGAACTGTAAGCTATTACCCAAAATAAATACCATTTATAAAAGCCAACACATTTCTGGTACTTTGCATCTGCAGCCCTTTGGCAAACTAAAGGGGAAGGATAGAGAGATTGAGAGGTGATTATTAAAGAGTAGAGGTTTTTTTTTGTTTGGTTTTTATTATTATTATTGGAATAATGAAAATGCTCTACTACTGACTGAAGTGATGAATGCACAACTCTGTGATTATACCAAACACCATTGACTGTATACTTTGGATGGATTTTTTTGTAGGTTTTATGAATATGTATCAATAAAATTCATTTTTTAAAATTTTAAAGAAAATTGTTTCACTGAATAAAATTTAGAAAATAAAAAGGAAACTCTCATAACCTCATTTACTCAGTTATAAAAACGTTCAGTATTTTGGTATGTCTTTCCAATCCTTTTTTGTATGTATATTTGGTTATATTGATAACGGTTTCCTACTCTCTTAAAAAACTGTATGTAATTTAATGGCTACATGGTGTTCCATTATATAAGTTATATAAATGTACTATATTGTGTGCAATAAGTTGAATTATGTACCTCAGGGCGAGGGTGGAGTTCTTATTATTAATCCATTCCTGTGGGTGTGAACCCATTGTAAATAAGACCTCTTGAAGATATTATTTAATCCTATTACTGGAGGCTTTCTGAAGAGAAAGCCATGTGGAGATGTCAACAGAACCCAGAAGATAGGGGAGAAAACATCACCATGTGACAGGAATGCCAAGGAACCTAAGGACTGCCAACCATCAAGAATGCTACCAACCCCAGCAGGAAGCATACTTTCTTGCCTCTGAAACTGTGACCCAATAAATTCCCATTGTTAAGCCAACCCATTGTGTGCTATATGTCACAACAGCTAATAGAGCGCTTTGCTTTTTTTTTTAAATGACGTTAATAATCGAGGTAACTATGGAGTAACTGCAGCTCCAAACAGCCCAACACAATCAGGCAAAAAATTTAAGGAAGACCAGCAATCGTTCAGGGCTGCCTTGGCTTCTTGGAAGTTATGGCCTAACAACCTTAGAAATGAAACTCTCAAAGACAGAGGCCTGCCTTCTTCCATATCTCCATAATTGCAAAGGTCCTGCTCAAAAGGGCCCCCCTTGAGTTGAAACTGGTTCTTCCATCTTCTGCTGTCTCACTGCTATTTTAAGGTTCATATTTAAAAGAAAAATAAAAATTAAACAGAAAAATAAATAAATAAAAACAAAGTTCACATTTGTCCACCATGGTATCAATCCCCAAAAGCACTGTTTCTCAAATTGGGTCTTACAAGCTCCTAACTATTCTCAGGCATCTGGAAGTGCAAAAATTTTTTGTTTAAATGTGGCATTTCCATCTTGATGGTAATCTACCTATAAGGTAAACTAGGCTCATCTGGATAAGCCACTTTATTGCCACTCAATTTCAGGGTCTGCATTCTTATGTTTAAGATCAAAATAGCACAAGGCAAAGTTTTTCAAACTAGGTCCATAGATGCCCTCCCTGGGTTCCGAGAATTTTTTCCTTTAAGAGGATATACAATACTCAAGGTTAAGATCCACTGACTTAAAGAGTAAAGGGGCCAAATCGCCTTTCTTTTCTGCACAGCACCCAGGCTAGGCCCAGCACTCAGGGAAAATTAAGGCCGCAGTTCTGGTCGGCACTGGGTCACTTCTTAGGAGGTCGGTGCCAGGCCTTCCTGCCACACTTAGTCTCTTTCCCAGAGCAATGAGAATCAATTCTTTGCCTCCCATCTCATTGACAGAAACAACTGTTCTGAGTTTCAAGGGAGCTTTCAGAGACCATCAAGCCCAACCACACTCACAGTACATATGGAAAAAGAAAGGACCAGAGAGACCAGGACCAGTGAGAGTGCCTTAGTCACACAGCTATTGGCAGCAGTCAAAACTAGAACCTAAGCCTTCTATCCCAAGTTCAGTGTCTCTGCGGCACAGCGGAAGCTCCCTCGGCTGAGCAGTAGAGAACACCGATTAGGGAGCCCTCGAGCCCCATTCCCAAATCCCCTTCCTCACTCCTGTCCCGTTTCCGCCCTCCCCGAGGCCCCAACCTCCCTCGTGTCCTCTCCAGGTCTGTTCGTCTCACTCTACCCCAGGCCTTCAAAAGCATTCCACTTGCCCTAACTCCAAACCTACTGCTCCTGGCCTTCCCTGGCCTGCAAAAGCCGCGAGCTGAAAACGCCCCATGAATCAAAGGCCTCACACGGCCAGCCCAGCAGCACCTGCCCCTCTCCGGCTCACAGACTCTTCTCCGAAGCGCATGCGCCACTCTAGGTCGGCGCACGTCGGTGACGTCACGTGTGGCGCCATATACGAGCACCGGGCGCCTGCGAACCCAGCTGGAACAGTGTCAGACGCGGAACACGTGCCTCGCGGCCTCGGGCGGAAGGAACCCCTCCACTGTAAACTTTGAAGAGAAAGGCTCTGGGTGGCGGATGGCTGCTGAAGAAAGTGAAAAGAGTGAGCGACGGCCGGAGGAGATGTCATCAGAGCGCACCGGAAGCGGTCCGAAAATGAAGAGTAAGCGGAGTTGAGGGCTGCGAAATAGGAGAGGAGTGGGGATAGCCAGGGTCGGGGATTTGGTGAGGATGGGTGAAATGGGTCCAACTTATTTGTTGCTGTGGAGTCGGAACGGAACTGCCACGGGAACTGTCCACCTTAAACAGGCCCAGCGTGCTCCCGGAGGGCTGCTCAGTGATGAGATCCGGCGGGGAGGGCCCAAGGCTGTGGCCCGACCTGGGTGACCGCGGTCAAGGCCCTGCTCCTCCCTGCAACCCTGTTTTCCCTCCTGTAAAGTACAGATGAGGGTGCCTGCCCAGCCCGCTGTTCCGTCTGATCATCCCTTGTCTTGTGTAAAGTGCTGGGATATATGATACCCTAATCCAAGGCTTTGGGAATCCAGCGGATAATGGATGTGCCAAAGAGGAGAGCAAGCACCCAGAGCAGTTAGAGGCAGGGAGTGTAGACACTGTTAAGACTAGGTTTGGGATCAGGATTTTGAGTTCCATCTCTGCCACTCTACCAAGTCAAGTGTCTCAGCTTATCTGAGCCTCAGATTTCTTGCATACATAATAGGAATAACAACTCCTTTACAGGATTGTTTTGTAAAAGTGATGAGATAAAACAACGCGTGTAGCTTTTAATCCAAAGCCTGGCAGGTAATGAGTGCTTAATCACCGTTAGTTGCGTATATTTGCAGAAAAGCCTTCCAAGTCTTCACCTACTACATGTGCCTTCCACTAGGAACCTCTGACAGGTGAAGCAAAGCGAGTCATTCCTGGGATTCCAGACCCTGAAAGTTACTCTCTGTAAGCAGGTTACAATCCCCATTTTCCATTTGAGGGAAAACTAGATCCCATATATAAAACCTGTAACCACCTCAGTTTGCTTGTACTCGGGGAAGCACTAGGTATGTACTAGGATATACAGAAAAGCACTAGGGAACTGGAAATTTAGAGAGTAATGTAAGCCATATTTTCTAGTCATTTGGTCCTTAATCCAGGCCTTTCTTATTGTATTGGCACTCATACCTTCCCCCCAATCCCACGGTTTCCTAATTCAGACAAAATTAAGTAATAAAAGTATGGAAATTTTAGAGATTGAAACTACATTGATCAATATCTGATTTTGAGTTTGAAGAAAGACCTATATTCCATCAGTTTTAGGACACTATCAAGTATGGTTTTACATAGAAACAGAACCAATAGGATATATATATATATTAAGAGATTTATTTTAAGAAATTGGCTCACACAATTATGGGGCTAGAAAATTTGAAGTCTGTACAGCAAGCTGGCAGGGTCGAAATTCAGGCAAGAGTTGATATTGCAGTCTTGAATCCAAAATCCGTGGGGGAGGCCAGCAAGCTGGAAATTCAGACAAGAGTTAATGTTGTAGTTTCAACACAGAATTTCTTCAAATTTTCATAGATGGTAAAATGTGAAAAAACATTTTTTAAAATCTTACAAACAAAATGTGGTTTTCCAACCATCTGCATCCTAGACAGCAATATCATGTAACTTTTAAATAAGTTGCATCATTAGGTTTATAGAGCAACTATCAAGTTTATAACCTGTGGCATTTTAAACTAGTGCATCTCAAATTGTGGTCTGCTGACCTGTGGTAGCATCTGGGAACTTGCTAGAAATCTTGCAGGATCTGGAGGTTGGATCTAAGAATCTACATTTTAATAAGAGTCCCAAAGATTCTGACACACATTAGTTTTATTAAACCCCACTCTTGGAATTTGTAGGATGACATGGTTGGTGGGCAGGGTAAGAGGCATCTAAGAAAGCTCTGATAGTCTGCTCTTCCTTGCCACCCCTCCTTCTCCCATGCTCGAAGCTAGTTATTGTCATAGTTATGTAAGTCTTGGGTTATATGGCCATACCCAACTGAAATTGGTCATTTCATGTTTATTTTTTCAATTCCCCAGGTGTGATCTACCATGCCTTTTCTCAGAAAGAGGCAAAAGAGTTCGATATTCAGGTCAGTGCTTGTCAGGAGGTCTTGGAGCAACACAGGTGATGGCAAAATGGCTCAGTGGTGATGTTCTTTCCTGCATCTTATCCATCTTTCCAGTAGATATGTTGGCCTCCATCAGAATCTGTTGTTCTGATGGTCTGTTTCCATATGCTGGCTTCCTTTCCTGTTGCACCAAAGTAAAGTTTAGTTCACTGGGGCAACTTGATCTTCTTCCATCTCCTGCTGTGTGGGGACAGAGGCTACCTCCACCTGAAACTTACCCTCGTGAGCACCATCTTTGGACCTTGTCACTGTGCTCTTCTGAAGAAGGAAGGCAAATCACATTTCATAAGTTGAGTTTATAGATTATGTCTGGATGCTTCCATCATGCTTTGTCAGTTTGTCAAAAGCTCCACTTGTGGGGAGCAGGCTTAGCTCTATGGTTGAGCACCTGCTTCCCATGTCTGAGATCCCAGGTTCAATCCCAGTCCCTCCTAAAAAAAAAGGCTCCACTTGTGACTCAGTGAGGGAGTTTCCTTGGAGTCTTCAAGATTTTGAAAGCTCAATATACCTTTATTCGGTTTCTCCATGAAAGAGGGGCTACTGAAGTATTTAAAAGCACCAAATAAGTCAAATAAGTGTCCTCTTATAGTAATGAAAACAATAACGATGACAATGAATTCACTTTTAGTTAGTATTTAAAGGTACAAAGATGAAGCAGACATAATTCCTTTCCTCCTCACCACGGGCAACCTCATGGATTATGTGTATTACATCTTTTCATCACCTTTCCCCCATGAAGGGAGGGCTCGATTACTGTTGACAGACAGGTGCTTACAGCCTAGTTAGTATAAAAAGGGCCCGGGCAAGCAGCAGGACCTTGGCAGCAAGTGCTCCCTGGGGCTGTAGCAGATGAGGGCAGAGGCACCCGCTAACTAATGAGGACTAGACTGGTGGAAGTCCATCTGGAAAGGTTGTGATATTGGGTTTTTTCCAAGAATGACACCCAAGATGACAATTGTTTTACCCAGAAGTCCTTTGTAACAGCCTGCTCCTTCACGGTAACGTGGCACTTGGCTCTGTGTTAGAGAGAGTGGGTACACAGGCCTGAGATGCACTTGACAGTTCCTTCCCCAAGCGGTTCAGGAGCAGATCTCTTGGAGAGCAACCCTACCATGCCCACAGTGGTAGAGACCCAAACAGAGAGGAATTATGTCATGACTGATGAAATAGTGTGGTCTCCATTTCTCCAGCGTTCTTCTCTGCCAAGGAAGAGAGGAGTCTTCTCTAAAATATAAAGTATTTTCGTCCTCCTCAGAATAACCTCAGAGATGCAGGTTAGGAAGTTGGAGTTTGACATGGTGGTTTCCTGTGATAAACAGTCTTGAATTGGCATTTGTTCTTTTCACATTCTAATCGGGATAGCAAACACCTGGTAGATGGGAGGTTGTGGGAACCTCAGTGGGTGGATAGATGGGTCAATGAAGACAGTCACATCTGCTGTTGTTCCAGCGACTCCGGGTATGGTGTGTGCCAGTGCTTGGGGTCCTGGGCTGCCCAGACCAGCTCTGTGAGCACCATGCCCTCTTATCCCCATGTAGCATCCGGGTGGCCAGCAGGCCGAGGCCTTCGTGAAGGCTTTCCTGAAGCGCAGCATGCCCCACATACGTAAGGAAGCCCTCAAGGACCAGCTGCAGCGCAAGGCTGTCGTTCTAGAGTACTTTACTCGCCGGAAGCGAAAAGAGAAGAAAAAGAAATCCAAAGGTCTTTCTGCCCGGCAGAGGAGGGAGCTGCGGCTCTTTGACATTAAGCCAGAGCAGCAGAGGTAAACCAAGCCTTTTCTGTGCCATTATATCCACGGTGGCACCATCTTTCTCCCCTGGGTGTGGACTTTGGAAGCCCTGTGGCAGAGTAGGCTGCCTCTCCTGCCACAAGGGGGCAGCCTTCCTTTACCGATTTGTACTGTTTGAGTTTAACTTTTAATAGCAAGGCCTGGTGAGACTGAGAACTCTTATTGTTTGGCTTCTGTCCTAGCCTTAATTAACAAGATCAATGTCATAAAGTGAGGCAGTTGCCCATGGCAACCGGCTGTTTGTCTCTCAGCTTTCTTAGAAAAGAAGAGCTTATATTTCTTTATATATATATCTATATCTTTGTCGTTTTTAATAGCACTAGACAGAATCACCCACCGGGGTTTTATTGTCAAAGAAAGATGCTGCCCACACGTTTCGGAAGTTTCTGAAAAGCACACATAAGTCTGTGGGAGGACACGTTCCTCCCTCTGGCTGACACCCATCCCTCCTTGGCCATGGTTCCGAGTTTGCCTGTCTTAGGACTGTTTGTAGGCTTTTGCTAAGAGATCTGTAGCCAAATAGGCTCCCACATTCCAGAAGACAGTGGAAGTGTGGTGCTTTGTCAATGGCCCCTTTAGGAGACCAGCTGGGCTTTGGGTGGAGTTGGCTGCTACCTGCCCTGGGTTTACCACACTGCCAGCCTCACGGGTAGACCTCCCTATGAATTTGAGCTTATGGTTTTCATTTCTTTAACCGATGGTTTCATGACAATAGATCACTCAGGAAATACCATGGTAAGTAACTGTGGCCCCCTGCTCCTATTCTCCCCCTCCCCACCACTTGCTCTCTCACCCTCCAGGTAGAGTTGTTACCTAGCATGGGAACCTGCATGACAATCAGCAGCTCCTGTTTATGGAGGGCTTACTAAGGTCAGCTTTATGTAACAGAAAACCTCAAAGTAGCTGTAGTTTAAACAAGGTTAAAGTGTATTTCTCTCTCATGAAAAGAAGCCCAGATGCATGCCATCCTGGGCTGGTGTAGCAGGCAGTTCTGCAGCCATCAGGGACCCAGGCAGCACAGGTCTTGCTGCTCCCCCATCTTCAGGTATCACCTCCTGCTCTGAGATGACTACTTGAGTTCCTGCTGTCCTGGCTGCATCCATCCAACAAGCAGGATAAAGGGGCACAAAAGGGTGCTACCAGGGAGGAAACAGAAGTTTGAGGGGGAAGGTACTTGACTTTAATCAGGTCATGAGCCTTAGTACTAGGCTGTGCACCCAGTTCCCAGCAGTTCCCAAGTCCAGTTCTTGACACCATGCCAAATTTTGTGCTCAGGAGAAGCCCAGCCATTGGGACATTCTGATCCCAAACTCTTATTGCCTAGTGCTTTTACCTGATTCTGACTTTACCACAGATACAGTCTTTTTCTCCCACTCCACGAACTCTGGAAGCAGTACATCCGGGACCTGTGCAACGGTCTCAAGCCAGACACGTGAGTTGAATTTCTGAAGCTTTGCCCTTTGGGGTCAAACTCAAGTCCGCAGTCACTGTAAATGCAGCCTTAGGAGCCAGCTGACTGCATTGCCTGGCTGCAGAAGTTTGTAGAACTGTTTGTTTCTTTCAGAACTCTTTGTTTGTGGCATAAATTAAGAGAGTGTATTTGTCTCTTAGGCAGCCACAGATGATTCAGGCTAAGCTGTTAAAGGCAGATCTTCATGGTGCTATGATTTCAGGTAACTTCCCTCTAAGAGTTTATGGTCGGCCCAGCGTTCAAATGTCACTAAATGGCAGCATTGCACTTGTGTTCCAGAATTGGGCATGATCTGGATGGGAGTTAAAGCTACATCCTTTATAATTCCTTGAGATGTCCCTGGGTCACCAGTGCTGTGGGTTGAGGGTGATTCCAGCTGTCTTTAGCCAGTCCAGGCCACCTGTTGGTATCCCAAAAGGCACAGTGGCTGCTGGTACTCGCCCATGGCCTGAAATCTTGAACACAGAGTGCCTCTCATCCAGTCCTGTGGTTTCAAACCACAGTTAACCTTTCCCCTGAATTCCAGGCTCATGTACATCCAGCTTTCCACTTGGCAAAACCCCTGGATGTCCCATAGGCAACTCAGACTTCACATATGCAAAACAGAACTCTTGGTCTCCCTCCCAGATTTTCCCTGGTCTTCCTGATCTTAGCTAATAGTGCCACTGTTTACCCCGGTTGTTCAGGCCAAATGTCTAGGAGGCATCGTGTTTCTTCTTTCTTAACCCCCATCTCCATCCATTGGCATGTCCTAGCCTCCACGCCTAAGCCACCGTCATCTCCCCTGGATTATGGTAGCAGCCTCCTAACCCTCTGTGCCAACATACCATTCCTCCCCCCAGCAAGCAGCAAAAGCAGGGGTTTTAAAACAAAAATCAGATCATGTTCTTTCCCTGCTTGAAACCTTCTGACAACTTCTATCATATTGAATTCTTCCTCCTCACTGTGGTCTACCAGGCCTCACTGACTTCATTGGGCGCCTTTCTACTCCTCCCACACACCAGGCTTGGCCCTGCTTCCGGGCCTTTGCATTTGCATGTTCAGGAGCTGGGTCCTCCCTGCTCAGATGTCACTTCCCCAAGGGTCTGCCACAACTTATGGAGACCCTGACCCTCCTTAACCTGCTTAGTCTTCCTAGTACCCACACTAATAGAATTGTCAATTGTTTTGCACACTTTGTGCCTCACTGCTGTGCCCCAGCAGCCAGGCAGTGCTAGGCAGGTGGTCGATGCTCAGTGATGTCTGTTGAATGCAGTGACACAGGTCGGATGAAGCCAGGGCCTGCTGCCTGGGATGGCAGCTTGCTTGATCACTGGCTGCCAGGCAGCTGTGAGGCCAGGCTCCCTTTCCAGCTGGGGCTTGGGAGGTCATGGGAAGTGCAGGTGGACTGGGATTAATTCAGATCCTGCAGGTGAGACTTGTCCCTATCAGAGCCCCCAGACTGTGGGCCTTGTGTTGCTGACACAGTGTGTGACCTCCTGCTCCAGAATCACCCCCAGACCCGATGACCGCAGGCCCTCCACAGGGCACTTTGTAAGAGGCAGCCAAAAGGCTGCAGAGGCCACAAGGCAAGGGATTGGGGACCAATGCTTGTCCAGCTTGGTCAGTGTGGGCCCTTCAACCCCCCTCCCCCCAGTGCTCCCTTCCTTCCTCTGCTTCTCAGTGGGAAGATCAGAGCCCCTAGCCACATAGGCCTAGCCGGCTGTGGCTCCCCGAATACCACAGAGACAAGAACCTCAAACTGCCCTTTTCCTTTGCAGTCGCAAAATCCAAATGCCCCTCTTATGTGGGTGTTACGGGAATCCTTCTCCAGGAAACAAAGCATGTTTTTAAAATTATCACCAAAGAAGACCGCCTAAAAGGTAGGGAATCACATCTCTGAGGGCATTGTGGGCCATTGCCTCCCCAGCTGCTCAGTCAATCCCCTCCACATGGTTCCAAGAAGCTCGGTTTGCAAATAGTTCTACCCTCTGAAACCTACTGCATTCAAAGCCTTCAGAGACCACAACCTCCTGACCCCATTTCCATCTCCATGACTCTCCCTGGAGGTGTTTGTGGGCACAGCCACCGCCCCAGCTAACAACTGAGGGCAGGTAGGGCTGCTTGACTCCACTTCAAGAGACCTGGTCTTCCTGGGTCCTGGGTTTGGGACCATCCACCTGCCACAGGCTGCTGCCTCCCAGAGGTGTGTAAACAGATAACACTGGGAGGAAGCAAAAGTAGCACCTGTGGCTGGAGGTTTGTGAGCTCCACCATTGGTGGTGACACTTAGGGTTCCAAGGAAGCGAGGGCAGCTCTGCTCCAGATACTATTGCTCTGGCCGAGACAAGCCTGAATCCCACCTGGGGATGTTTCTACGCCCCCTCCTTGCCCACAAACCCAAAGACTTAAAATGCACAGTTGCTGGAAGTTTCTCTTGCTTTAGTTTTTGAGGTTGACTTTTTTTTGCTGCATCCTTCCATTTTCCTGTATATTCTGTTCTTGTTTTCAAAGTTGGCAGGTGATATACAAGTTTCCCCACTGAGCATAAAGCTAAGAGTCCATCTGAAAATTGTATGGGAATACTTTGTATTGGCAGTTTTTCTAAGAGCTTCTGGTACTGGAAGTTCATAGCCTTTGACCTGAAAACTAGATGTTGAGTTATATTTAAAACATGACTAAATTGGCCTTATGGTAAAATAACTACCCGTAATCCTGGTGGTGCTGCCTTTATCTGTCTCTGTCTCCTTATTCTTATTAGCTTGTTTTTATTTATTTATTTTTATTTCTTTTATTTTTTATTCTATTTTTATTTTTTTAATACAAGCATTTAAAAAATATTCCCCTCATAAACGTGAACTTAACTGCCAGGACTTTTCTCACCCTTTCGCTTCTTTTTCAGTTATCCCCAAGCTGAACTGTGTGTTTTCTGTGGAAATCGATGACTTTATTTCCTACATTTATGGGAGCAAATTCCAGCTTCGGTCCAGTGAGCGATCTGCAAAGAAGTTCAAAGCAAAGGGAACAATTGACTTGTGACCCCCTTTGCTGCCTCAGGCAGTTGTTCATAACAACAGAAAATTGCAAACACCCTACATACCCACCTTTCAGTAAAGAAATGGCTAAACCAATTCTGGTTATGGATCACCCCAGCCAGGAAAATCCTCAGTGAGGACATTTGATCAGAAGGGTGGATGGCCACGGTGAAATGAGCAAGGACGGCAGGGATTGGGGTTATATTGAGAGATGTATGTTTCATCTTTAATTCCTATCACATGGAGAGAAAAGACTTGCAGACAATGCACCAGTGTTAACACTGGTTGTGAATGGTGGGATTATTAGATTTTTTATTTATTTTTAACACCTTTCTGTGTTGGTCTGAATATTTTATGATGAATCATTGTTTATTGGTAATAATAAAATATTACATATGCATGAACAGAATCCAAATACAGGAAATATTCCTGAAATTCAGTTGGGCTGGCCAGGAAGGGAAACCCCAAAGTTGCACCTGGATTGTTGTGGGTTTTTTTTTACCTGCCAGTAGGCACTACATTTCCTGATCTCAGTGGTATGGTGCATTTTTGACACATTTTGAATCATGCTTGCTATTAAACTCTTTGACTTAAGTAGGGTTTACTTTCCTTTTTCAGAAGAGTGGAAGAGGAGTGAATGGCAAGGTTGCTGAGTGACCTAGGGCCCATTCACTCCAGGAATTGGGTCTGGATGGACCACAGATGCACAGTACTAGTTCTAGTTGTGCTTATTAGCAGCTGTTCAGGTACAGGTAGCTTAAATCTGCCCCTGCATTCTCGTGCCTGAGCCTGTTGGGCTCCAACGGCAGGCAGACTAAAAAGGAAAGTGAGACACTCTTTCCAGCATCTAGTCCACCAGGGACACCCCAGCCACCAGCATGAGCACTTTAGTTGACATCTTAGGTCCATTTTTGCTACTGAAAAGCTTGGCTTTTCAACCCGACTATTGCCCTCTGTGGCCATGTACCTGTAAGGTCAGTAGGTGAGGCCAGCTCTGTTGGCCCTGTGTGAAGACAGGCCCGAGGGCTGGAGTGAGATGGGGCAGGGGACAGGCCTTGCAGGATCTGGTATTAGAAAAGCCACGTGGGTCAGAAACATGCTCAGCAGGACCTACTGCCCTCAAAGTATGTGTTTGCTGACCAACAAATGGAGGACAGAAGCCCTCCTGGTGACAGACAGCAAATCCATGAGCTTTTTCTTCCATGCCAGAAGCAGCAGTGCCTGACGCTTTGCTTTCTCAATGTATCCCACTCAGATTCCACTCTGTAAATGAAGCACCATGGGAGAAGGGAATGGTAAACACTGCTTTTCTTTATGACAAAGCTGAATAGACTAGCACGATGCCACCACCCCTCCCACAGGCTTAGCCTGTGCCAGTCTCCCAGAACCTGCAGCCAGGCAGCTCAAGTCTGCCTCCATCTGCGTAGTGGCCATTGCTCACCAGGGTGTCTCAGTCTCCTGGGATGCCGGGCATAGTCTGGTTGGGAGAAAAAATGAGCACATAGGTAGGCCAGGGTGGTGGAGGGAGGCTTCCCAGAGGAGGGGGCTTTCTCCAGGCACGTGAAGAGCATGATCACATCACCATTTATCAGGTCACATGCCCTCAGGTCCAAGGAGCCATCCCAGAGGACCTTGGAATCAGGAAGGGGAGGCCTGTGTGAACCCACCCACTGGACACTGGGAGGGGGTGCAGGGCTGTAACTTCCCGTTCCTACCCAAAGGAGAGGCCTGAGGTTCTCCCCAACTTACTGGAATGGGGAGTGGGGAGAGAGCAATAGTGGGAACTGCAAGAAAAGTCCTAATCTGTGGGTCAGGATGTGGGAGTCTGCAGATCCAGCCACCTGATCCTGACATCTTTCAGGGCCTCAATGTCACATCTGTCAACTGGAGCCATTAGACTAGATCATGGTTTCCCAAAGTGGGATCCTGGACCTTGCTGACTCAGAATCAGCAGGTGGGTGCAACTCAGACCTATTGAGTCAGACTCTGGTTGGGGCACAGAACCCAGCTGAGTATTCCAACCATTGATATTTGAGGATCGCTGGAGTCCAGATGGTACCTAAAGTCTTCCTGCTTGTGCATCTGCACTGTGATTCAAAGATTTGGAACGCTTGGGTTGACATTTTCTGGATGCTGGAAAAGCTCATCACATGATTGTTCTCAGGTTCTGAAGAGTAAACATGAGCATTCTCCCCAAAAGCCATAAATTATGGTAAAAAGCTCTCTTTCTGGACAATGGCTTTGGTTTTAATTTAGTTTGCGTTTCTTAGCTATAATGCCTAATTAAGACATCTGTTAAATGTCTATAATATTAATTTAATAGAGGGGGTTCTAATAGAACTATATTGGAAATGTCCATTTAATTAACCTCATGGGCCTTTAATGGATGTCTTAAATAGACATCATTAACAAGAGTGCTAGACAAATTAAAATTAGAGTCAATAACATTCCTGGTAATTTTTCCTGAGCTGTGAAGGACGAGCTTTGCTAAGTAGACAGGTGCAAAATGGGCTGCAAGCAGATTCAGCATCGGAGCTGGTGTCCCCGGCAAGTGTCCAGAATCAAGAAGGCCCAAGTGGGGCTCCACCGTTCTGTGTCCTGCTCAGCTCTTGCCAGAGAAGACACTGCTCTCGGGGGTCTGCACCTGCCCCTTCATATCCCTTTTACAGAAAAAGCATGCTGGCAGCCCCCGGACCATTAGACTGAACTGGAGGAGAAGAAGGGGTGGGAAGGAAAGAAGATGAAGCAATGGGGCTTCACACTAGGATTCCCACTAAATCCTGATAAATACATGGATCAAGTGAGGTGGAATGGAGTAGGGTAGGGTGGGCTGGGTGAGTGGGTGGGAAAGATGATAGGGCTATTGTCCCCACCACTCCACTGAACATCTCTTGCTCAGATGAATTCCGTCTTTGCAAAGTCCATAGTCAATTCTCCTTTTTTGTCATATTGAGCAGCATAGTGGACCATTACCTCCTTCGTGACACTCCCTGGGTTCTCCTACCTCCCTGGCCGCTCCTTCTGAAGGTCCTCTCTTGGAGCCTCCTCCTCTTCTAAGTGTTGGGCTGCCCCTGAGCTCTGTCTCTGGATTTCTCCTCTACCTTCCCTTCATTGGTGGTCCTCTTGCATGATTTCAAACATTCAAGACCCATATCGCCACGCCTGACTCACCCCACCCCCGACCTCCAGCCCTGTATGCACCACTTGGTTGTCTGTCTGCCTCCCCTCAATTGGACTGTGAGCTCTTAGGACATGACTTCGTCTCGAGTGCAGCTGTAGCCCCAGTTGTCCAGCAGCACTATCTGGCCAGTCGTAGGTGTTCAGTGAACCCCTGAGGGAATGAAAAGAAGTGCCCAAGTGATAACTCCACCTGGATGTTGGCTCGACCTTCCACCTTCTTGTGGCCAAAACGTCCCTCCTCCAAAACCATTGTCTTCCTCCACAAATCCATTCCATCTCAGTTACTCAGGCAGGAAACACAGACGTCCCCTAGACTCCTCTCTTGTCTTCACATTCCCCATCCAGTCTCTCAGGAAATGCTACTGCCTCTGCTTCCCACCCTTCTCCCCATCTCACCTGCTCCAACCCCCAGCCAGCCAGCCACACTCCTCCCCACCACAGCCCCCTCGCTGCCTCCCTCTCCCACGCTAGGCCCCATCTGCCCCACCACAGCCAAGGTGACCTTTGTGAAGCATGACTCAGACTGTGTCACTCTTCTGCTTAAAACCCACAAGTGGCTTCCCTTAGAACTAACACCGGCTCCTCCCCCACGAATGCCCAGGCCCTCCCAGATCTGAGCCCAGCCTGCCTCTCTGGCCTCGTCTTGTCCCCCTTTCCCCATTGTCCTGTCCCTAGTGCCTTCTGTACAT
The DNA here is from genome assembly GCA_026826555.1 of Tolypeutes matacus. Taxonomy (NCBI): domain Eukaryota; kingdom Metazoa; phylum Chordata; class Mammalia; order Cingulata; family Chlamyphoridae; genus Tolypeutes; species Tolypeutes matacus. The sequence goes on along the minus strand of JAKSZT010054565.1, from coordinate 5,782,821 downwards.
CCCTCACACATACCGCTGCCCTGCCTTAGGGCCTTTGCTCTTGCCACTCCTTCTACTTGGGACTTTCTTCACCGGGTCCTCTGCCTGGCAGCCTCCTCCTCTGTCTTCAGGTATCTACAACTCAAATGTCCTGCTCTCCAAGAGGCCTCCCCCTCTCAGCTTAGCAGCCCCCCACTCCTCCCAGGTCCTCTCCCCGTTTTACACCATCTTAGCTTTCCTGCAGCATTTATCAGTACCTAACATGATTTTATCTACTTGTTTATTGTAACTTTCTTCCATTAGAGTGTAAGATCCCCAGAGGCATCATGTCTTGTTCCCCACCTTAGCCCCAGAATCCAGAGCACTGCCTTCCACATAAGAAGTGTTCAATATTATGGACTAGAGTGGACTTACTGGTATTCTACTAGACTTATTGTGATTCTAGCAATGGAAGAACTTATATCATTGATGTGGAGGCAGTGGCCACTGGAGATTCTGAGGTCAGTGAGAGGAAAAACAGATATAATACGGGGCCATTTTCAGGACTTGGGAATTGTCCTGAATGGCATTGCAATGACAGATACGGGCCATAACCTACAGAATTGTGTGTGAGAGAGTGTAAACTACAATGGAAACTGTAATCCATGCTTAGTGGCACTGCTCCAAAAATGTGTTCATCAATTGCAATGAATGTACCACACTAATGAAGGATGTTGTTAATGTGGGTAAGTAGGCATGGTGTGGGGAGCAGGGCATATGCGAATCCTTTATACTTTTTATGTAACATTTATGTAATCTAAATATATATATATAGATTTTTTAATTTAAAAAAAAGAAGTGTTCAATAAATTTTTGTTGTATGACCAGAAAAAAAAAAAAAAAGTGAACCAGGAGTATATCCCTAATGGATAGTAAGAGCATATATGCCAGCCAGATGCCAGCTGGTGACTGTTATGGGCCCAGATGTGAGTGTGGCCCATCTACCCTGAGCCTGCCCTGCTACACCCCCTCCACACTGCAGGCACCCCAGTCAGCAGGTGTCCCAGGTGCCAGGGCAGCCTGCAGCATCGGCCTCACCACTCCCAGCTGCTCATCAAACGTGGGCTTGTTCACACCCACAAACACCCACCGAACCGCAGGATGCAGGTGGGGGCAGGTGCGCCTGGTGCTGGGTGCCTCAGGTTGGAGGCTGAGCTAAAGGAGTGCTGCATGTAGAGTTCAAGGCCCAACTTACTCTTGACCCTCTGCTTCAACAGAACAGGATGTGAATCAAGGAGAGGTGGTGGTATTGGTGTGGGCGCACTTAATTGACAAGAGTAAACCGGGCCCCTCTGTCAAAAGCTCCTGCTACTGAAGGCCTTGCCCTTCCATCCCATGAAGCCCCAGTGTGGGTCCTGCTGCCTCTCCCCCACCTCCACCCCAGCCACCTGCCACCACCTCCCAGGGTCTGTCTCACCCACCAGATTGGGAGCCCCATGGTTTGGGAGATTCTTTCAGAACTCAAAGATGGCTCTCTTTCCTCCTGAATTTAAAGCTCTGATGCTTTAACTCTAGCAGTGTTGGCTGCAGAATTTAAAGACTGCAATCACAACTGAGTACCCTATTATCTGGCTGTCTAAGTAATGTCAATGTAGTGGAGGTTGCTCACCCAGGCTTTAGAGGCTTAGGAGGCTTGCATGTCTCAGGAGGCCCTGCCAGCTTTTCGGGCCCCTTCTGGGGTTCCAGGCTCTGGTGAGTGAAAGGCTCTGGCAAGCATGGTCCTTAATAATGAAGACAGAAGACCTAAGGGCCTGTTAGTTTCCTGGCTGCTAAAACAAATACCATACAAAGGGTTAGCTTAACAGGAAATTATAGGCTCCTAGTCTCAGACGCTGGAAGGCTTGCCTCCTCCAAGTCAGTATCTTCTGCTGGCCAGCAATCTTTGGGGTTCCTTGGCTCTTCTATCACATGGCTATGCACATCCTCTCCTTTCTCCTCCAGGCTCCATTGACTTCCAGCTTCTGGCTGCTCCCTGGGGCTTCTCCCTTTGCTCAGCCATCTTGTATTAAACCCCCTCTCCCCATTCAGTGTGGGCACACCTTAACTAATAACATCTTCAAAGGTCCTCTTTTCAAATAGGTTCACACCCATAGGACCAGGGTTGGGACCTGAACATGCCTTTTGTGAGGGACACGATTCTGTCCCCAGCAGGGCCCCGTGAGGGAGGGCAGCCTCAGGCTCCAACCCCTCACCAGAGACAGAGGCGAGTTCCAGGCCCAAAGGCTCAATTGCTACACGAAACCCAAATGGCACCATTTCCTCGGCCTTCCTGGAGGGCAGACAAAGGAGACCGTTTCTCCTAGTGCCCTGCTTGAGCCCACAAGTGGTGTCCCACTGCACCTAGGAGCAAACCCTCTGGGTCTGCGGGGTCTGCCCCTGCCCACTCCAGCCCACCTCCTCTCCTGTGGCCCAGGACCTGCCTGGTGTGAGCAGTCAGGGTTTCTCCTCAGTCCAGGACTAACCAGGACCTCCTCGGAGCCCACCCTGCTGGGTACGGTCCCCCTCACGCTTCTTCCTGGAAGAGCTTCTCCATCCCATGTGTGGCTGGCTCCATTTAGCTACTTGGAGAGAGGAGGCTAAAGCCACCTTCTAAGAAGGGAGGCCTTCCCAGACCACCCTAACCTAGTCAGTCCCACACCCCCTCCTTCCAGTTATGGGATGCGCATGTAGGTGGGTGTGGGGCTGGCCTTTCTCAGGAAGAACCCACGTCCAGCTCAGTTCTGCTCAACCCTGGCTGTGCAGTCGAATCCCCTGGGGAGGTAGAATATATATAAACCAGAGAGGAATGGGAGTGCTTGTAAAAATAAAAAATTAAAACCAGAAAAATATATATGTATATCAATACCCAGATTTTGCCCAAAAATGAAACCAGACTATCTGGGCACAAGGCTTTATAATCAGTGTAAAAAATCTGGGTTCAGATCCCAAATCAGACACTTCCAAGTGTCCGATGGCCTCTGGGAGGAGAGCTTCCTCGTGGTAATGGGGAAGGGCCAAGCCACACACGTCTAAAGAGCCCAGTGCAGAGGGGGTCGCTCCAAGAGTGCTCTGTCATGGTGCTTTCCATAGCAGAGTGGGTAATCTGTGCTTTCCAAGAACCTTGGGCTTTGGGCACAGCACAGCCTTGCCATCCCAGCCTCGTCTCCCTGGTCCAGGCTGGGCCGGGTGTCCCTCTGCAGAACCCCAATACCAGGGTCTGGGTTTGTCAGGACCTCCCATGCTGTGCTACAGGCACACATCTGCAGCACTTACTAGACATCCACAGCTGTATCCCAGGGCTGACACCATGCCTGGCTCCACGTCAGTGCCCGGGGATGAGCGGAGCAAACCAGGGCCTGCCCCAGCTGCTGCACTCCCACACTCCTGGGTACTTCTAGTAGGGCCGCTGGCAGGACAGTGCTCCTGATCCGTTTCTCTTGAACAGCCACCCCGCAGTGGCGCCCTCTGCAGGCGGAGTGCATATTCCAGCACGCCTCTCAGTGGTGCTTGGGAGTGAGGTTTCCAAACTCTGCCTCACCACTTTAGTGGGAATTGTCATCAGTGGAGTACGTGGTGACCATTACCTCTTTTTTTAATGAAACTGATTAGGCTACAAAATAAAGTACCAAAGTGGTCACACAGAGGTCAGGTCAGTTTTATTGCATTTTGTTTCAGTTATATGTAAACATGGAGGTCAATCCTCAATGGCTAAACAAAAAGGGAATATCAGAAGGAGTGGATGTAGCTCAGTGGTTGAGAGCCTGCTTCCCACGTTTGAGGTCCTAGGTTCAATCCCCAGTACCTCCTAAAAAGAAACAAACAAACAAAAAAAATTAAAAATAATAAAACCAACTCTCATTGGGGAGCAAATGTAGCTTAGTGGTTTAGCGCCATCTTCTCATGTATGAGGTCCCAGGTTCAATCCCTGGTACCTCCTCAAAACAAAACAAAACAAAACAGAAAGGGAATATCAAGCTGCATAATTAAGGGTCAGAATCTCGAGTCTTTGCTAACCTAATAGGAGGGGAGGGATAAGATCAGGGGGAAAGGAACAGTCTTAGCTTGGGTTCCCCTACAAGCAGACCCTGAAACAAGGACTTAAATGCAAGTGGTTTATTTGGGAGGTGAAGGTACACACTGGTCAGGGAGAGGAAAAGAGAGACAGCAAAGGGAAGGCAGCCAACAAAGGGTGTGTCACTGCTATGGGCAACCGGAGCTTCATCCTGTGGGGAACTCTGGGAGACTTGGTCAAACTCCCACCTCAGTTTCCCACCTGAGGGCGAGGGAGCTGGGGTATTCATCCACCAATGCCAGCTGGTGGGGACTATCCCAGAAGATGTCATACTTCCGGGCACTTCTGGACTGCCACACAAGTGGACACAGGCACTTTCTGAGGCTTTGAAGAAAGCCCTCAGGTAAACGGACTTCAACTTGCACAATAAGGACAGGATACCAGAAGTAACACTGATTGACCACAACTGTGTTCCACAGGCAAGCCCTTCAAATCTTGACATCAGCCCCATGAGATGGTCATTAACATCCAAATTCATAGGTAAGCCTCAGGCACTTGTCCCCAGCTGGCAAGATGGAAGAGCAGGGATTTGAACCCAGGCTGTCTCACAAGCCTCCACAAATCCAGCAGGGTTATTCTATTATTCTAGGCCACTGCCAGGCCCCACCAACTTCCCAGACAAGGAAAACTGAGCAGCCACTTCAGAGACCCTCAGAGCTGCCTGCCTTTGCAGATGGCTGCTCCCAGGGGTCCTCATTCTTGTGCCCCTCGGGTGCCTGCCATGGTCAACAGTCAAAGCCTTCCTTTCCACGACAGCAGCTTTTTGCAGAGTCTCTTCTCAAGAATGTTTTTCTGCAGATGCTAATGAATGATCCTTCAATTTCCTAGGAAAGGCTGCCTCTTTTTGAAGTGGTTTAGGATCTCTGCTCTTGATTGCAATCTTCCAAGAGCTGATTTTGACCACTTGGTTCTTATTTCTGAAGTGATGATGGGGGTGGGAGTGGAGGAAAGTGAGAAGAAGAAAAGCATTGGGGCTCAGCTCTCTTACAGCCATTGCAATCTCAGGAGGCAATTTTTTTGACAATCAGAATTGTAAAGTTAGAAGAAAGCACTCTGTTTTCAACATTTACTCCCATGACCTTTTCAGTTCTATGCTCAAGTTATCCCTGGTTTGTAGCACCAACATAAGCCACACTCATTTCTGCAAAGCTCCCTGGGAAATATTATCACAGGGACAAAATTATTTATTTTATTTATAAAAGTTTCATCTTTAATTCTTAAATTAAAGTCTATGGGGAAATGTGACTTGAGTTAGAAGAGTTTATATTACATTTCAAGAAAGCCCTTCTTTCTAAAGTGAGCCCACCTGGACAATTAGACAAAGACATAATTGCAAAGTGGAAAATAAAAGACTCAAGTAGCTGACACACTCTCTCTCTGAATTTTTAGTTTGGCATTAAAAAAATGAAATTCAGAATTTCTGTGCATCAAAGCACTGCTTTCAGGAGAGAAAAGTCAAGCCACAGAGTGGGAGAAGATATTTGCAACACATATACCCAACAATGGACTCAGATCCAGAACAAATTTTTTAAACTGTTACAAATCAATAAGAAAAAAGCAGGCAATTCAATAGAGAAGTGGGCAGAAGGTCCAAATGGCCTATGAACATATGGAGAGGAACTCAAACCCATCAGTCATGAAGGAAATGCTAATTGAAACCATAAGATGTTATGTTACTACATAGGATGTAAACCCACAGAATGGCTAAGATGAAAAGGAAAAACAATGCCAAGGGCTGGCAAGAATTTGGAGCCACTGGAACCCTCACACACTGCTGTTGGATAGGTAAATTGGTGTAACCATTTAAAAAAACTGTGTGGCACCTATACTAGAAATACATTCCCTGTGACCCAACAATTCCATTCTTAGATATTTATCCAACAGAAATGTGTTTATATGTTCCCCAAACACATGTACTAGAATGTTCATTGAACACTCTTAGTAATATCCCAAATGGCAAACTACCCATTTATTCAGCCTAAACAAATGGGCAAATGAATTGTAGTATATTTCTACAAGGAAACCTACACAGCAATGAGAATGGAAAAATATTACTATTGCCTTACATAACATAGATAACGCTCACAAAATTGAAAGAAAGAGGACAGATGCAAAACGTGCATGCTGAATGATTCCATTTATGTAAAATTCAAAAATGAGCATGTTGAGGGAAGTCAGCAAAGAGCTGCTATCCTTGGGGAGGGTGCGTGCCGTAGGCCTTCTGGGGTGCTCAAAACGTTCTGCTTCCTAATCTGGTGCTGGTTGGATGGCTCTGTCCCGCTTTAAAAATAAATAAATACTAACACAGGTATTGTCTCTAAGGCCTCTTCTGCTAGCCTGAGAACCCCTGTGACTTTGCCTTGGGCGGGTACAAGGGAAGGAGCCCTAACTTTGGGTTCAGAACCTGGAATGGCACCACAGGCCAGTCCCCCCAAGACCTTAGGGGGTCACTGTGGCTTTAAGTCTTTTGAGTCTCACCTCCAGGAAGGGGCTTTGTCTTCAGGTGTCTCTGCTGTCTTGTCCCAGTTGGACTCTCCAGGGACTTTTGCCTAAGGAACTCAGCTGTGCCAGAACTTTGCTGACCTCTCACCAGACCCACCTCCGAATTCTGGCCTGCTAGTGCTCACCTCATTGATTCACTCCCTGCTGCGACTGGTAGCTCTGTGACCTGGAACCAGTTGGAAATGCGGCTGAAGACCACCTGAATTCTTCCAGAACTTACTCTTCCTCCCTGCAGGGTTCCTCGTGGAGAGAAGAGCACCATGACTAATAAGGAAAGCAAGGAAGGCCTTGTTTGCTGGAATCATGCCTAGACCACTGATAAACTAGGCTGGAAGACGGAGGGGCTGGCACAGGGCAGGGGCCATGTGCTCCTCTGGGGGTGCTGAGTGTTTTACATGCTCTGTGTTCCGGAACCCTGAGGACTAAAAGGAAGGGAGGACCCATTCACCCACAGACACACTCTCTCACACACAGATACCCTCACACACATACTCATACTCATCTACATGGGTACGTGCACATATTATAGACACTGATGCAACATGCACACACACGCGTTCACAGATGCACTCACACTTACGGGGCACTTACTATGTCCAGGCACTATTCTAAGCACCTTACTAACGTAGATGTGAGCACATGTGCGTGCACACACATGCCTTGAACACTCCTGTAGATATGAGCACATGTACGCACAATTGCCTTAACTAATTTAATCCTTGCAGCCACCTGATGAGATCAATGCTGTGATTATTCACACTTTACAGAGAAGAACATTGAGGTCCAGAGAGGTTAAGTCCATGGCTCAAATAGAGCTGGGATGTGAACCTGACAGCCTGGCATCAGAGCCCACACTCTAATGCTTCTCTCCATTCACACTCAGAAGCTCTGCACACAAAGACACACAGGCCTCCAGAGACACATGCACACAAGGTCCCACACGTGCCTGCCTTCAACATTTCTGTAGATGTGAGTGCATACATGTGCCTTCAACTCTTCTGTAGACTTAAGCACACACGCACATGTGCCTTCAACACTCCTGTAGGTGTGAATATATACACGCATGCACGGGCCTCCAACACTCCTGTGGATGTGTGAACACATGCGTGTGCACATGTGCCTTCAACACTCCAGCACACGTGAGCACACGCACACTCCCATTTGCTGGCTCTTTCTAGCTCCCCAGGCCTTTCCACCCCCCACCTGGTAAGGGGCGGGAGCATGCCTCCCCTACCCTCCTAGTCTCTTGTTTAAAACCAACCCAGCACCCCACACTGCCTTCCTATCACCTCCAAATGAGAGGGGTCCCCATCTTATCTGGCTCCTTTGCCCACTCTGACCCCTCGCCTTGTGAGGCAAGTAGGACAATGTCCTCATAGTTCCGTTGGGGAAACGGAGACCCCAAGAGATAAAGCAATGGCTCAGAGTCACCTTGGGAGTTAGGCTCACGGTGGGACCGTGAGGGCCCAGGTCTGGTTCTCCCTGGAGGCTCAGAATGTAATTGTGAAGGGCTGGAGCCTCAAGAAGGGAACCCCAGGCTGCCCGTGGAACTGCCTGGGCAGCGCCAGGTCCTGCAGCCGCCAGTCCCAGTCAGGCCCCAGTCAGGTGTGGCATCTCAGAGGGTCCATCACAGCCCCGAGCAGAAGCGCCAAAACCCGGGCCAGGGCCCAAGGGGTGATGTCACTTCCTGAAAACCAGGCCTCCCAGCTGCACTCATGGCCTCTAAGAGCTCAGCAGGCCCAGACCCCACAGTGCGGGCTTCCATTTTACTTCAGTCCCAGTGGTCAGGCAGCCAGCACGGCAGCCAGAGCAGTAAATCTCAGCCCAAGAGCTTCTCCCCACCCTTTATGTGGCTGGAGGTTTTATGGGAAAGCAAAAAATAAAATAAAATAAAAAATTACTCGGGAATTTGTTTTTAATTAAGCAATAAGGCTCGCCGGGGCCTGGCTGCCGCCTCATAAAGCCACCCCTGGGGTGTGGGGAGGCATTTGGTCCAGATGAGTGCCTCAAATCAGCCTGGAATGTGATTAGATGATTACTCCCCGGAGTTCATACAAGACTGTCTTCCCCAGAGTTGTCTTATTGCTGTTATAAAAAGCCTGCAGCCGGGAGGGGAGAGGGGCTCTGCTTTGCTGTCAGGGCCTGAGCTCCCCCCACCCCTCCCCCATGCTCCTTCTGCTCAAATGGCAGCACCCAGGGGCCTCCTCCCACCACCACCCCTGGCCACCTGACAGCTCTGCCTGGGGGAGGAGTGGCTCACCAAGGCTAATATCTTTTAAAATGAATGTGTCCCTATACACAGAAAATGGGATATTTCAGCAGGGAAGCAAGAGCATAAGAGCAAGAAAATCTCACTTAGAGATACTGACTCCTTTCCTGCCAGGAGCAACAAACCATCCTCATTCCCAGGGCAGCTCGATTCATCTTACTAATGTTACAAGGACTGAAAGGATAAATGTCTGAGGATTTTTTACCTTTTCTCTCTCTTTCCAGCTTCCCAGGGTATGGGAGGCTTGCTTTCTGGGTCATCTACTGGCTGGCCTGTCCTTGGCTGTGCTGGGCCTGGAAACTAGGCTAAGGAAAGGAGAGTGGAAGATGCCAGAGAGGTAGAGCTGGTCTATGTAATAAAGGGAAAAAAAGGCTGAGATGGAGAGAGATGAAGAAGGAGAGAAAGAGGAAAGCTGCACTGCTGGGGGCCAGGGAGAATTGGGGTGGGGGTTGAGGGGACAAGAGTGGAGGAGGAAAGGAGTTTTGGGGAGCTGGCACTTTCGACCAGGAGGAGGAAATTAGCAGTGATGGAGAGGAAGGGCATGTAAACATTTGATGAACCTTAAGGATATCTTTCCTCTTTTGGCATTTCCTCAAGAAACTGAATCTAGATTTAAAAATATTTTAAACTCCTATTTGGTTGCAGTTCTATCTTTCTTTGACTACAACATGCACAGAGTGAACTACTTGGAAAGCCAGTTATATTTGTTTACAGCAACCAGGACGAAGGCAGGATTGGAAAGAGCTAGGAATGGATAGGAATCCCTAGGAAAAAGACAGAACACATATGGCTACATAGGAACCAGCCAGAGAGCAGCAGAGATTGACCCAGGTAAGGCCCACAGCCAGAGAAAATGTTCTGGGGCCAGACAGGCCTGGGTAGGAGCCCAGCTCTGACACTTACTAGCTGGGCGACTTGGGAAAGCCCTTGAAACTCTCAGAGCCTCACTTTTCTCAAATGTAAGATGAGATTAATTGTGGGATTAATCATGGAATTAACTTCACTGGGACATTGTAAGGCTCGCGTGAACTCCATGCAAAAGCACTTCGCACACTGCTTAGCACGAGTGCTCACTGCTGTTACTGTCATCAAAGGCCCAGAAGAGCAGGCCAGAGGTCACAAGGCCTGTTTCGGTCTCCCCTGAAGATGGCTGGATTTAGGAAGAGGTTCTCCTTTCGGAACAGAAACGGAGAATGGAGACAAGGAAGGTGGATTTTAGGTGAGATATTCACAGTATCCTTTCATGCTAGACAAAATTTTAAAGTAAAGCAATGGAAAAAGATTTACCAGGCAAATGCTAACAATGGGAGAGAGGGGTGTGTAATGATATTATCATTATACACTAGAAATTCAAGGTAAAATGCAGTAGAAAGGATGTTTTATTTTGATAAAATGAACAATTCATCAAAAAATAGAATAGACAAGCTGCCTTTGAGCCCCTGCCATGCCTGCACGTGGGGCTGGGGGTTAAGGGGCAGGGCCAGAGTATGTGTTTGAGCATAACTGGGGCCCCTCCCGGACCCTACCCAGAGCAACTTTAACTCAAGCAACAAGGCGGCCTGGAAAAAATATATATAATACAGCAGTTAGTTGGAGAAATCAGCCTGGTTAAGACATGAAAGATATTTCAAAAGAGAATGGGGTAAGAAAATTTATGCAATGATTAAACATTTTTGCAAAAATAACTCTTAGGATCCTGCAGTCAGAGTCAAATGTAAAGAGAAGGAGGTCCCATCAAGCAATCACACATTTTGTCTAAAACCCCAGGCTTTCTCCAATCAACATGACTCAGTCTTTATTCATTCTAAGAATTTTGGGGTAGTTGCAATTATAATCTGTGTTTTGTTAAATGGAAGAGAAAATAAACATTTTCATAATTTTATTTTATTTGTAAAAAACAAGTCACTTTTCTCTTTTTTTTTTTTTTTTCTTTTCTTTCTTGTTTTTCTCTTTTTAAAGGGTGTTCCTCCCATAGTGGTTCTCCTCAGATAATGAGGACCCCTGCATGTGTGATGGATGGAGGCATAACTATACTTTAAGGTTAAATTTCATTCTCCAGAAAATCTCAAAGGGAAAGAGACCCCATAAATAGTAGACACATGCAAATTCTTTCAAATGCAATTGTGATGCCAACAATCAAGAAAGGTTCCTTTTCCTTAAAGAAAACCCCATGTGAATGTAATGAGTGTAGTTGAAACTTCAAGCAGAAGTCCATCCTCATTGGCATCAGAACATGAAAACTGTTTCTTATTACCATCCCCTCTCACCCGTGCTCCTCAAAAATCAGAAGAAAAAAAAAGTGTTGCGCTACTATGGGGGCTGAGACCAAGTCCGGGTCCCCGGGCCTTCCAGTCTCTGGGGAGGCAGACTCAGAGAGAGAAAACGGTAGTACAAGTGATAGGGCAATAGCTGGAGCAGCCCAGCATGCCCTGGGCCTGCACAGGGAGAGTAAAAAGCCCCTCCAACTCCATCTGGGAATGAAAGAGGCCTTTGTGGTGGAAGGACATTCCCCCTGAGGCCTGAAGGCTGAGCAGCAAAGATTTAGAGATGTGAGAAAAGGAGACACCACCTCTAGCTGGAAAAGCTGATACCCTTTGCATTCTAGGGGCTACAGACAGCGTGAAAACCACAGCTTTCCCTAACACTCCCAGCCTAGATCTAGGGTGGGACAGGGGGAGACCTGCCCCAAGGGTCTCCCACTGACTCCCGCTGCCCCTCCATGCAGCCTTGGGGTGAGGGAGGGCCCTGCTCTGGGACCCGAGAATGGGCACAGGCCCTTCCCTTGGTGGCCAAAATCACAACTGAGACAAGGTTCCAACACGGAGGCAAGGCAGGAGCAAAAAGGAAACAAACATTGAAGCAGGCCTCATCAAAGTCACTACCATCCAGCTGGAGCTGGAGATGAGCCGGACACGGAAGCAAGAGCTCTCCAGAACTGTGGCAGGATATTCTGGCTTATTTGATGACGTCAGTATCAGACCTTTCAATGTGGCTAACGCTTCTGAACAGTGGTACTATGGACATTTGGGGCCGGATACTTCTTTTGTTGTGCATTGTAGGAGGTGTCGCGCCATCCCTGGCCTCTCCCACTAGCTGCCACTAGTACTCTCCGAGCTGTAACAACCAAAAATGTCTCCAGATATCGCCAAAGCACCCTGGGGAGAAAAATTACCCTGGTTGGGAATCACTGATTTTGGACATGAATCTCATGAGGCTGTTCTCCAAAGGAAAACATACAAGCCTCAGGGTTGGTTTGAGCACTGATTCAAAGGGTATCCTCTCACCTGTGAGTTCCCCTTCCAGACTGACAACCTGAGAAAAAGGCTCCTCCTCTAGTCTGGTGCAGCCCTGCAGGGCACAGCTTGGTGAATGGCATGAAGGCTGGATTTCAGGCCCCTATCACCTCTACTAAGCATCTATGTGCAGTGAACAACCTGCTCAACTGTAAGCAATGACCCTGAAAAGAAAGCTCCCCTCTGGGGCTAGAACAGGGCAATGTCCTAAACCGAAAGAAAATGAATACTTTCTGGGTTTTAGTTAGATGCAATACTGCCCGTTGGGAAAGTCTGTTTTATGTTTTACCTGATGAATTTGGGAAAAATGTAAAATGGATGAGGAAGCCTTCTGACCTGCTTTGACCAGGTGAAACCCTGTCTCCGCTGAACACTGACTAAGGCCAGAGGTCCCATGTGACCACAATGCTCATATCGTGGAAGGGGACAGGGGACTCAGGGCAGTCTTATACCAGAGAAGGAAAACCAGAAGGGCCCCACTTCCATTCCCTGCTCACAATGCAGAAAACAGTAAGAAGCATAGCTTGGTCCTTGTAAACTGCCTGCCGGGTGCTTGTCACTGTGCTAAATGCTTCTCACGTTTTGGCTCACCCACTTTGAACTTGAAGAAGCTGCAGATTCAGTCCTTATCTCTATCTACAGCCCCCTGGCCTTGAGGGGCTCAGAAACACTCAGGCCTGTCCAAGACTGACTACAAGGCTTTTAGAAAACCCAGATAGCTAAGACAACACAGCTCAAAGAGATGGAAGTGGCTGACTCCAGGGGACAGGAGAGGTAAAAGCAGGGATTTCAAGATAAGCCTTTGAATACTACTTTTTTTTCTTAACCCAGCAATTTAATTTGATGAAATCTTTTTCTATTGTTTTTGTCTGTTGTTTGTTTTACAGCAAATATTTGAAAGTGTATAGAAGTGGAAGGAAAACACACCACTAAAATTCAATTAGTTTCTTTCCTGTTTCTTAGAGGTGGATTCTGAATTCAGCTTTGAGGGCAGACTGCATCTTCCTTTTGGACACATAAACAAACACACTTTAAACAGGTCTTTCATAAACATATACAAACATACACTTTAACAGGCCTTTCACTAACACATACAGATACACACTTTTACAGGTCTTTGGGTGGTACAAAGGCCAGTTTGTGCACTATAGCTAAAGTGCAAAATAAAGCAAACACTTGTCCTGATTTTAGGTGAAGATGCATCCTTTGGAGTTTGTTTCTCTGGAGTACAGAAGGAATAGGGACAAGTTTCTGTATAAGGGGAATAGATAAGGAAACCCAACTCAAACCAATACAACAGTACTAAGCTGCTACTCTGAGAGAAAGAAGAGAGCTTGGGGTGGGTTTCCGGCTCAGAGACAGCCTCTGCAGTCAACCCCATTGTCCTGTTAAAGTTCTCTGTGTGCAATTCCTTCCATACCACCAGGCTTTCAGGAAAGCCCTAGGAACTCTGTACCTGGTAGGGAGAATTAAGGAGAAGTCAATGTCCCTCTGCTGGCCAGCTCTGTTGCCCCGTACAAGGATTTGGCTGAAGCTCCAGGCAAAACTGCTGGGAACACTCTACCACCAAAGGGACATTGGCTCTGGGTGGCTCTGCAGTTGGGGTGATGCCAGGGCCACTGTTAGCAGGATGGCGGACAGGAGAAGGGCTTGTAGGTGCTGGGCAGAGCTCAGTACTGAATTTAATTGGGAACAGGAACCATTTTTGCCATTGAGATCCAGAAAACTTTTTTTATTGCAATCAAAGGAAATCAAAGTATGGCACACTTTTGGTTAGGGAGATAACCCTACATTTTATCAGGGTTGACAGCAGTCATCCATTTTCTAAATCCTCATCTATGGCTAGAGAACATTAAAGAAATCGGCAACCATGATTGTCCTCCCATCCCTTGCCAGCTTTTCTCCCTGGGGAAGGAAAAATCAAAACAATGAGGCTAAGTGGTGTTTTCTGCCTCCATTGAGACACTGGAGTTGATGGGCCTGTGAAAAACAGTTATAATTTCTGTATCTGTTCTTACTGTCGCCATTATCCTCAGCCAATTTTTTTTTTTTTTTTTTTTTTTTTCCTGCTGCAGTTGATCAGGGCAGCATTAGGAACCAGGCTCATTTCTAGAATCTTGTTTCTTTTAACTCTAGTTGCCTCTTTAGAATGATTTTTTTTTAATTTACTTTTTCTCTTAAGAATGATTTTTGGCATGATATTTTTGTCCTTGCCTTTTTTTTTTTTTTTTTTTTTGCCTTTATAAGAGGAAGTTTTATTGTTATTATTTACCTTAACAGTGTCAGAAAGAGGAATAGATTAGCTCAGTCCAACATGATTGGTAGTTGGCAAAATCTAATGAAGCAAGTGTTCTGATTGCTAAAGATTTAATTTGGATGCTTTTAATACTTAGTCATCTAACACTTCAAACATAATCCAGAATAAATGAATCTTCTCCCTCCCATACCCCACCTATCTCACTTCAATACGGAAATATCTTCATTAAATATGATGCCCAGAGAAACAAGTTCCCTGGAAAGGATAGCCATGAGGACAATGCACAAAAAGAAGAACTCAGAATAAAACTCTGTATGATAATTTACTAGTCTAAGGAAACAAAACCTTCCAATATATTAAGAAATAAATCCAGTTACAAATGCACTAATAGGTCTATGTGAAGAGGTTCTGTAATAACTGAAAACAGCTGGCTATTTACAAGATACACAAGCAGGAACGGTGCACCTAACCCAGTGCTGGGCCTCAGATGCCAAAAGTGTGCTTTCCGCTGTAGGCCACATACAAGAATCCATCTTCATCCTTTTCCTTCTCATAGAGCTGTCCCATAGTTAGGCTGGACTGTGGGACTGTCTTATCCACAAACAGGAAGATTGCCTTTTCAGAAGGAAGCTGGATCCTTTTCCTAATGATCCACGTGAACTGAGCCACAGTGATATCAGATGGAACCAGGTACTTCCGTTTGTCAATGTCAACAATCTGAGAGCCTGAGACTTTTTCCACAATCACCGGAACCGGTCGGGATATTTCGCTCGGATCTTGGCGGATTCCACGCGTCTGTGTTCCAGCGAATGGTCCTCCTTGAACATCCACTTCATGGTGGCGGCGGGGAGGGGACGGAGCGGGCTCTCGGAGCCGCGGAACTCAGAGCACTGACCACAACAACAACGACGGCAGCGGCTGTCTGTCCTTGCCTTTTTCAGGCAGCTTCCATGCCTACATTGTTTTTTGTTTTGTTTTTATTGTCTTTTCAAGTTTTCTTTGATTTGGTTTGGTGTGGGAGGTTTTTGTTTTTTTGTCTTTGATTTGGCCGATATATTTTTACTTATTCAGGTTAAGGTTTACAGAAGGGAAACTGGGTCCAGCTTCCTCCATTTGCCTTCTGACCCACGAAATTCCCTCTTGTAGCTTTGGAAAAGGGAAGGAAGTTCTGACCCTTGGTGCCTTAGTCAGGAGACGAACTGAAGAATCCCTAGAAAGATGTAAAAAGAAACTTTACTTAAAGCATATGGGGAGAGAGTTTTTGACAATGAAGAATTGTGTTTGTTTTCTTTCTTTTCTTTTCTGGTAATCATAGGTGTTTTAGTTTCCGTGGTTGATCAATCAAATACTATGCAATGGGTTGGCTTAATCAATGCAAATTTATTAGCTCACAATTTTGAGGCTAGGAAATAGTCTAAATCAAGACATCATCAAGGCAATACTTTCTTCTCAAAGAATGGCATTCTGGGGCCAGCTGCTGGCAATCCCTGGTCCTGGGCTCCTTTGTCACATGGCAATGCACATAGCCACCTCTCCTGGCCTCTCCCTTCTCTTCCAGGCTCCATTGACCTTTAGCTTCTTGCTTCCCCTGGCTTTCTCTCTAGCTGTCTGAATTTCATTCATAAGGGACTCCAATCATAGGATTAAGACACATCCTGATTGGGTTAGGCCACACCTTAAATGAATTATCCTCATCAGAAGGTCCTATTTACAATGGGTTCACACCTACAGGAAGGGATTACGTTTAAGAACATGTTTTTCTAGGTTACATAGCTCAAAATCATAGTCCACCCTCTGAACCCCAAAAAGACATGTTCTTTCTACATGCAAAATACATTCTTTCCATCACAACATCCCAAAAGCCTGAAGTCATTTCAGAAACAATGCTAAGTACAAAGTCTCATCACAATCCATTTCGAGTGTTGTTTTAGTTTGCTAAATGCTGCCAAAAGCAATATACCAGAAATAGGCTGGCTTTTACAATGGGTTGCAAGCTTACAGTTCCGAGGCTGTATAAATGTCCAAATCAAGCTATCAGGTGATACTCTTTCCCTGAAGACCAGCCGCCAGCAATCCTGGACTCCTGTCAAATGGACATGGAGGTATCTCCCTTCTTCTCTGGGTCTTGTTTGCTTTCAGCTTCCTGATTTCCATTGCTTCCTCTCTCAGCTTCTGTAGTTTTCTCTCTGTTTCTGTAGCTTTCTTTCTCTGTATTCATCGTGTTTATAAAGGGCTCCAGTAAGAGGATTAAGACCCACCCTGGATCATGCCTTACTGAAGTTATCTAATCAAAATTTCCCATCTACAACAGGTTCACACACAGAGGAATGGATTAGCTCTAAGAACACAATTTTCTGGTGTACTCACAATATCAAACCATCACAGGTGTGGTCTACCCTAGGGCACAATTCCCCTGTCTGTGGACCTGTGAAACCTAGAGAATGAGTTATCTACTTCTAATAAACAGTGGACCAAAAATAAGGAGACACTGGAAGGAAAACAGGGGTCACACATCTAAAACAATTCCAAAACCGAGCAGGGCAAACACCAATAGATTTCAAGGTCTTAGTCATCCATCTGAGACTGACGGAGCGGAGTGGCAGCCCCACCCCTTCCAAGTGCTTGCACAACAGCCATGCTCTCCCAAAGTCTGGGGAGCATCCCTCTCTGAGCATCTGGATGGTGGCCAGGCTCTCCACAAATGCCAGGACATAGGCCCCACACTCTCTGAGTATTGTGGTGGCAGCCAACCTCTCTGCAAATGCTGGGGCAGAGGCCTCGTCTTCTCCAAGCCTTGGAGAGGTAGCATTTTTCCTGAACAATTAGGTGGAAGGCCCTCTGCTCCAAGCACCAAAGCAGATGACCTGCCCTCTCCAAGAACAGAGCCATACCTGCCCTTTCCACACACGTGGATGGGCCTGCTGTCTCGGCCTGAGGAGATATCTTTAGTCCACACCTTGGCTTCCATGGTTTGCCCTTGAAGTCATTCTTCCTTCAAATCATCCCTTCTCTGCTCCTTTGTTTCCAGGCTGACAGTGGTTCTACTCATACAAATTTTACAAAAAAACTTGTCAATTTTGCATGCAGTTCACAGGGGTCCAAACCATTAGACAATAGGACTTTCTCCAGTTCTTTCCTGTATAACTGCATTTCCATTCCTGACTTTCACTGAAATGGCTGACTGGTTCCATGTTCAGTTAGACCCTCACATGGAGCCCTATTCTCTGGGGACTTGCATTTTGGAAGCTAAGGAAGGTCCCTGATAGAAATGCTTCTGCCTCTAGTCTTAGAGCACACTATCAGGATAGGCACAGAATTTTCCAAACCATCAATTCATGATTACTTTGAGCTTAAGAGTTCTGTTTCAAGCTTATCCCTGTCCTCTCACATTTTACTATAAGCTGCAAGGAGAAATCAGGCTGCACTTTCCACACTTAGTTTGGAAATCTCCTCAGGTAAATATCCAAGTTCCTCACTTTCAAGTTCTGCCTTCTATCTAACATCAGAACTCAATTTTACCATATTTTCTGCCACTTTAAAACAAGGATCGCCTTTCCTACAGTTTCCAATAACACATTTGTCATGTAAGGACATGGCCTCATTGGAAGTACATTTAGCATCCATATTTCTACCAACAGTCTCTTCAAACCAATGTAGGCTTTTCCTATCAAGCACCCCACAATTCTTCCAACTTCTACCCATTACCAAATTCCAATGTCATTTCCGCATTTTTTTTTTTTTTATTTTTTTTTTTTGGTATTTGCAATAGCAACACCCCACTCTCCTGGTACCAAAATCTGTTTTAGCTTCCTTGGCTGCTCAAGCAAATACCATGCAATGGGTTGGCTTAAACAATGTTTTCATAGTTTTGAAGCTAGGAAAATGTCCAAATTAAGGCATCATCAAAGCAATGCTTTCTTTCTAAAAATTGGCATTCTGGGGCAAGCTGCCAGTGATTCTTGGTCCTCGGCTTCTCTGTCACATGGTGTTTTCATTTGCTAAAAGCTGCTGGGAACAAGATACCAGAAGTGGGTTGGCTTTTACAATAAGGATTTATTAGGTTAAAAGCCTACAGTTCTGAGGCTGTGGAAGTGTCCAAATCAAGGCATCATCAAGAGATGCTTTCTCACAAAGCTGCGACTGTAGGACATTAGGCACGTGGCAGTGTCAGCTGATCTCTCCCCTCTCCTTCCAGCCCCATTGCTTACAGCTTCGGGATATTCCTTCTTTGGCTTTTCTCTCTCCTGGGTTCAGTGATTTCAACTTCTGAAGGCTTCTCTCTCTCTGCAGCTTTTTTCTGTATCTGTGTCTTTTAAATCTGTTTATAAAGGACTCCAGTAAGAGAATTAAGACCCACCTTGGTTCCTGCAATCTAATCAAAAGCCCTTAACTGAAGTAATTTAATCAAAATCCTTGTCTCCTCTGTCACATGGCAATGCACATGGCAGCATCTCCTGCCTCTTCCTTCTCTTCCAGGTTCTGTTGACCTTTAGCTTCTTGCTTCCTGTGGCTTTCTTTCTATCTGAATTTCATTCTACTTATAAAAGTCTCCAGTAATAGGATTAAGACCCATTCTGATTGGGTTGGGCCATACTTTAACTGAAGTAACCTCTCATCAAAAGGCCCGACTTACAAGAGTTCATACCCACAGGAATGAATTAAGTTTAAGAACATGTTTTTCTGGGTACTTAGCTCCAAACTACCATAATAGGTAACTTAGGGCTTCTCCAGCATGACCTTCTTTAATACTTAAATGGCTACCAAATCCTGGCTTCCCAAATTTGCATTTCTTCTGAAAATCCACATTAAACTTTTGAAACACACATACACAATTCCAATTTATTTGCAACTATGCAAAGAACAAATGTGGTAAATGATGAAAGACTTCCAATTACAAATGCCAAGACTACATTTTACTCAAATGTATTTTATATTTTAATTTACTGTAAATTTCACTCTTTTGGTATATAGTGCTGTGTATTCTGACAAATGCATAGAGTATTATAATCACTACCATAATCAAGTTACTGAAGAGTTTCTCTCATCCCTAAATTTTCCTGTTCTGCTCCTTGGTAGACACCCCTAACCCATAGCAAGCCCTGATCAGTTCTCCACTTACTGTTTTGCTTTTCCCAAAACATCATATAAATTGAATCATACAGTATGTAGCCTTTTGAATCTGGCTTCTTTCTTTTAGCATAATGTAGTTGAGAGTTATCCATTGCTGAATGTATCAGCAATTTGTTCCTTTGGCTTGCTGATTTCCTTTTTATTTCATTGTATGGATGTGGCATAGTTTGCTTATCTATTCACCACTTGAGAGACATTGAGTCATTTCCAATTTTTGTGGTATTTTGCTTTTTTTTTTTTTTTTAATGAATAAAGGTATTATGACCATTTGTTGACAGGTTTTGTATGAACAAAAAAATTTATTTCTCTTGGGTAAATACCTAGGAGTGAGATTCCTAGGTCATATAGTGAGAGTATGTTTAATTTTGTAAGAAAGTACCCAACTATTTCCCAAGAGGTTGTACTATTTTGCATTTCTAGGAGCAAAGTAGGAAGTTCCAGTTGTACTACATTCTTGCCCAGACTTGGTATTGTCATTTTTTTATTTGTCTCTTTTTTAAAACAATTCATATACATAATGTAGTGGGATAGCATTATGGTTTTAATTTATATTTTCTTAATGGCTAATCATGGTGAACATCTGTTTTAGTTTGCAAGCTGCCAAAAGCAATATTACCATAAATGGATTGTCTTTTACAGTGTGGATTTATTAACTTAAAAGCTTACAGTTCCAAGGCTGAGAAAAATGTCCAAATCAAGGCATCAGGTGAGGCTCACTCCCTGAAGAGCAGCTACTATCAATCCTGGACTCCTGTCACATGGCAGGGCACAGTGGTGGCATCTGCTGTCTCTCCCTCTCTTCCAATTCTCATTGCTCTCAGTTTCTGGTTTCCTCCAGCTTTCTCTCTGCTCCTGTGGTTTTCTCTCTCCCAGGTTCCGTTGATTTCAGCTTCTGGCTTCAGGGAATTTCTCTCTCAGCTTCAGGGGGTTCTCTCTGTTTCAATTCATATTCATCCCATATAAAGTACTCCAGTAAGAGGATTAAGACCCACTCTGGACTATGCCTCACTGAAGTTATCTAATCAAAAGGCCCTTGACTAAATCTAAACACAAGATCCCACCTACGATAGGTTCATACTCACAGGAATGGATCAGCTCTAAGGACATGATTTTCTGGGGTACCTCCAACATCAAACCCTCACACATCTATTCATGTATTTATTTCTTATCCATATATCTTCTTTGGTAAAATGTTAGTAAGAATTTGGCAGAGCCTCATAATATAACTTTGTTTGTAAATAGGGTCTTTCTTTGCAGATGTAAACAAGTTAAGATAAAGTGTCTTTATTTCCCTATCAATCTTCTATCTGGTTGATCTATCCTCTATTGAGAGTGAGGTATTGAAGTCTCCAACTATTATTGGAGAATTGTCTATTTCTCCCTTCAATTCTCTCAATGTTTGCTTCATATATATTGGGGCTCTGTTGGTAGGTATCTATATGTTTATAATTGCTATATCTTCTTCTTAGATTGAAAGTTTTATCAATATATAATAACCTTCTTTGTCTCTAGTAACATTTTTTTTTTACTTAAAATCTTTTTTTTTTCCCCCGATAATAATATACCAACCCCAGGTCTCTTTTGGTATTACTTGCATGAAAAATCTTTTTCCATCCTTTAACCTTCAACCTAACTGTGTCTTGGTATCCAAAGTGAGTCTCATAGACATCATGTAGATGGATTGTGTTTACTTATCCATTCTGCCAATCTCTGCTTTTTCATTGGAGAGTGAATCCATTTATATTGAAAGAAATTACTGATGATGTGGGACTTCTGCCATTTAGTTATCTGTTTAGTGCCTCCATTTACTGCCTTTTAAATTTAGTTGATTTTTGTAGTTTATCATTTTGATTCCCCCTTCTTTCTTTTTCTGTATGTTTTACTTGTTTTCTTAGTGGTTTCCTTGGGGATTACAATTCACATCTTAAACTTATAACAATTTAATTTGAATAATACCAACTTAGTTTCAATAACATACAAACACTCTGCTCCTATACATCTCTGACTCTCCCCTTTTATATTGTTATTGTCACAGATTATATCTTTATATACTATGTGCTGATTAATATAGATTTATAATTATTGTTTTATACATTTGCTTTTTAAATCATAAAGGAGCAAAAGAAGATTTATAAACCAAAAAGTACAATAATACTGGCTTTTATATTTGCCCATACAGTTACTTTCACCAGTTTTCTTTATTTCTTCCTATGGCTTTAAGAAAGAAGTTACTGTTCTTTCATTTCAGTCTGAAGGACTCCTTTTAGCATTTCTTGCAGGGCAGGTCTACTAGTAATAAAATCCCTTAGCTTTGTCTTGATTTCTCATTCATTCTTTTAAAAAAAAAATCAATTTTATTGATACATATTTTTTTACTTTTTGTCTTTTTACTTTTTGTTTTTTATGTTTCCTTTAATTTTTTAAAAAAATCAATTTTATTGGTACCTATTAATAAAGCATACAGTTCACCCAAAGTGTACAATCAATGGTATTTGAAATAATCACATAGTTGTGCATTCATCACTTCAATCATTATTAGAGCGTTATCATTATATCAATAATAATAATAACAAACAAACAAGAAAATTTTTCACCTCTTCATTACTTCAAAAAGAAAAACTCTACACCCCCTTAGCAATCCTTCCCCACCCCTACATAACCACTAATCTATTTCATCTTTATAAATTGATTTATATTTACATTTTATATGAATGGAATCATACAACATATAGTACTTTGTGTTTGGTTTCTTTCATTTAGCATAATGTTTTTTTTGTCTGATATTAACGTTTTGTAGTATTAACATATATTTGTTCAGCTTCAAAAAAAAACAGTCTTATATATGCAATTTTACCCGTATTCATATTTCACATGAGGTTTTACTATGTTATACAGTTCCATGTTACATTTTTTAGCTTTCTTTTTAGTAATATACATGACCTTAGACTATCCCTTTAAACCACTTTCACACCTACATAATAGTACTGGTAGTTAAAAACATTATGTTGGGCTTTCACCTTTTCTATTCATTTCCAAAGATTAACACACATCGTTTTTACCAATTCTGCACAAGTTAACCTTCAGCTTTCCATTCTCTAAACGTATTCTATTTTCAGGTGACCCATATTTAAGTTAGTAACTCCATGAGATTACACAATATATTTAGTTCACAGCTCAATCATACAATATTAGTCTTTTTGTGTCTGACTTGCCTCACTCAACATAATATCTTCCAGGTTCATCCATATTGTCATAGGCTTTATGACTTCATTTCTTCTTACAGCTGCATAATATTCCATCATGTGAATACACCAGTTTGTTTATCCATTTATCAGCTGATGGACACCTGGGTTGTTTCCAACATTTGGCAATCATGAACAGTGTGCTATGAACATTGGTGTGCAGATGTTTGTTCATGTCACCACTCTCAGTTCTTCCTGGTATGTTCCCAGTAGAAGTATTGCAGGGTCGCGTGGCAAATCTATATTCAACTTCTTTAGGGACTGCCACACAGTCTTCCACAGTGGCTGTACCATTCTACATTCCCAAGAACAGTGAATAAGTGTTCCTATTGCTCCACATCCTCTCCAGCACTTGTAGTTCTCTGTCTTTTTAATACTGGCCATTCTGATAGGTATGAAATGATATCTCATTGTAATTTTGATTTGCATTTCCCTAATCACTAGTGATTTTGAATATTTTTAAGTGATTTTTTTTTTGCCATTTGTATTTCTTCTTTGGACAAATGTCTATTTAAATATTTTGCCTTTTTTTTTTTTTTTTTTTTTTTTTACCTGGAGGTCCCAGGGATTGAACCCAGGTCCCTCCATATGGAAGACGAATGCCCAACCATTTGAGCCACATCTGTCCCCCTGTACATTTTTTAATTGGGTCCTTTGTCTTTTTATTGTTGAGTTGTAGTATCTCTTTATATATCATGGATATTGAATCCTTATCAGACATGTGATTTCCAAATAACTTCTGCCCTCATGTTGGCTGCCTTTTTATCCTTTTGACAAAGTCCTATGAGGTGCAAAACTGTTTAATTTTGAGGAGGTTCCATTTATCTATTTTTTATTTTGTTGCATGTGCTTTGGGTGTAAGGGCCAAGAAATCACCACCTACCACAAGATCTTGAAGATGTTTCCCTACATTTTCTTCCAGCAGTTTTATGGTCCTGGCTTTTATATTTAAGTTTTGGTCCATTTTGAGTTGATTCTTGCATAAGGAATGAGATAGGGGTCCTCTTTCATTGTTTTAGTTATGGATATCCAGTTCTCCCAGCACCATTTGTTGAAGATTGTTTTGTCCCATCAACATGCACCTGTAGTTTTGTCAAAAACCAGTTGGTCATAGAATTGAGGGTTTATTTCTGGACTCTCAATTCTATTCCACCGATTGATGTGTCTATCTTTATGCCAGTACCATACTGTTTTGTTTGTTTGTTTGTTTGTTTTTTATCGGGAGGTCCTGGGGATCGAACCTGAGTCCCTCCATATGGGAAACGGACGCCCAACCATTTGAGCCACACCCGTCCCCCAGTACCATACTGTTTTGACCACTGTAGCTTTATAATATGTTTCAAGGTCAGGCAGTGAAACTCCTCCCATGTCGCTCTTCTTTTTCAGAATGTTTTGCCTATTTGAGTGCACTTTCCCTTCCAAAAGAATTTGATAATTGCCTTTTCTTTATTTCTGTAAAGTAGGCTGTTGTAATTTTGATTGGTATTGCCTTGAATCTGTAATTCAGTTTGGGTAGGATTGACATTGTATTAGTCAGCAAAGTACCAAAAATCTGTTGGCTTTTATAAAGGTTATTTATGTGGCGTAAAAGCTTATGGTCATAAGGCCATAATGAGTAAGTTACTTCCCTCACCAAAGTCTGTTGCCACATGTTGGAGCAAGACGGCTGCTGGTCTCTGCAAGCATTCAGCCTTTTTCTCTTAAGGTTCCATGGTCCCAGCTTCTTCTGATCTCAACTATAGGTTTTGTTTTTTGTTGTTGTTGTTGTTGTTTTGTAAAAATTTGTTTTATTTATTTATTTCCCCTCCCCTTGTTTTGTGCTTGCTGTCTGCTCTGTGTCCATTCACTGTGTGCTCTCTGTGTCTGTTTGTGTTCTCATCTTCTCTTTAGGAGGCACTGGGAACTGGACCTGGGACCTCTGGTGTAGGAGAGAGGTACTCAATCACTTGAGCCACCTCAGCTCCCTGGTTTGTTGTGTCTTTTATTGTCTCTCCACTTTGCCTCTTTTTGTTGTGCCAGCTCACCATGCAGGCCAGCTCAGCTTCACCAGGAGGCCCTGGGAAAATGAACCCAGGAAGGACCTCCCATATGGTAGATGGGAGCCCAATCACTTGAGCCACATCTGCTTCCCTCAACTGTAGGTTGGTGTAAGACTCATCTCTCTTCCTGAGGCCCATCTCTTTCTGGGCTCAGCTGCTCTGCTGTTTACATAAGGCCAGCTGTACACTATGAGATGAATGGCTTGGCTCTCTCCCTGGGACTCCAGTGTCAAACTCCGCTCTCATCTCTGCCGTGTCATTTTCTGTGTGAGTGTCCACCCACCAAGGGGGCTGGGACTCAATGTCCTACTGATGTGGCTGAATCAAAGCCCTAATCTTAATTTAATCAAGTAAAAGTGAAACCTATGCATTTAATGCAATAAAAGGGTATCACACCCAGAGGAACAGACCAGTTTACAAACATAATCAATATTTCTTTTTGGAAGTCATCAATAATATCAAACTGCCACAGATATCTTCACAATATTTAGTCTTCCAATCCATGAACATGGAATGTCTTTACATTTGTTTAGATCATCATTGATTTCTTTTAGCATTGTTTTGTAGTTTTCTGCATATAGGTCCTGTACTTCTTTGGTTAAATTGATTCCTAAGTATTTGACTCTTTTTATTGCTATTGTAAATGGAATTTTTACCTGGATTTTCTCCTCAGACTGTTCAATACTAATGTACAGAAACATTATTGATTTTTGTATGTTGATCTTGTATCCTGCCACTTGGCTGAACTCATTTATTAGCTCAAGTAGCTTTGTCATAGACATTTCAGAACTTTCTAAATATAGGATCATGTCATCCGCAAATAGTGAGGGTTTTACTTCCTCTTTTCCTGTTTGGATGATTTTTTTCCCCCTGTCTAATTGCCCTAGCTAGAACTTCTAGTAAAATGTTGAATAATAATGGTGACAGTGGGCATCCTTGTCTTATTCCTGATCTAAAAAGGAAAGGTTTCAACTTTTCCCCATTGAGTACGATGTTGGCTATGGGTTTTTTTATATATGCCTTTTATCATATTGAGGAATTTTCCTTCTATTCTTATATTCTGAAGTGTTTTTATCAAGAAAGGATGCTGGATTTTGTCGAATTCCTTTTATGCATGGATTGAAATTATCATGTGGTTTTTATCCTTCAGTTTGTCAATGGGGTATATTATATTGATTGATTTTCTTATGTTGAAACACCCTTGCATACCAGGAATAAATCCCACTTGGTCTTGATATATAAATCTGTTAATATGCTGTTGGATTCTATTTGCAAGTATTTTGTTGAGAATTTTTGCATCTATGTTCATTGGAGAGATTGCTCTGTAATTTTCTTTTCTTGTAGTATCTTTACCTGACTTTATTATTAGGGTGATGTTGTCTTCATAAAATGTGTTGGGTAATTTTCCTTCTTCAATTTTTTGAAAGAGTTTAAACAGTATTGGTGTTAGTTCTTCTCTAAATGCTTAGTAGAATTCACCTGTGAAGTTACTTGGTCCTGGACTTTTCTTTGTTGGGAGATTTTTGACAACTGACTCAATTTCTTTAAATGTGATTGGTTTGTTAAGTTCTTATATTTCTTGTAGTGTTAGTGTAGGTTTGTTGTGCACTTCTAGGAATTGTCCATTTCATCTAGGTTGTCTAGTTCATTGGCATACAGTTTCTCATAATATCCTCTTATGATCCTTTTTATTTCTGTGGGGTCAGTCATAACTTTGCCCCTTTCATTTCTGATTCTCATTCATTCTTGAAGGATTGTTTTGTTGGATATAGAATTTGTGATTGAAAGATTTTTTTCTTTCAATACTTTAAATATATCATTCCTATGTTTCTGACCTCTATGGTTTCTAAGGAGAAATTAGTTGGTTATCTTATTGGGAATCTATTATATGTGATGAGTCATTTATCTCTTGCCACTTTCAAGATTCTCTCTAAGTTTGGTTTTTTGACAATTTGACTATAATGTGTTTTAGTATAAATCTCTTTGAGTTTGCCATGCTTAGATAGAGGATAGATGAAGTTCTTGGATGTATAGATTCACATTGCTCATCAAATTTGAGGAGTTTTCAACCATTACTTCTTCAGATATTCTTTTTGCAACTTTCTCTTTCTCTTCTCCTCTGAGACTCTGTTGGTCCCTTGCTGGTTTCCCACAGGTCTTTAAGTTCTGTGCAATTTTATTAATTCTTTTTTCTTTCTGCTTCTCATACTGGATAATTTCAACTGTCCTATCTCAAGTTTGTTGATTTTTCTGCTTGCTAACATCTGCTGTTGAGTCCCTTAGTGGGTTTTTCATTTCAGTTATTGTATTTTTCAGCTCCAGAATTTCTACTTTGGTCCCTTTTATAATCTCTATCTTTTTATTGATAATGTCATTTTGTTTAGACATCATTTTCCTGGTTTCCTTTAGTTCTTTGTCCATAGTTTATTTAGTTCTTTGAGAATATTTAAGATAGTTGATTTAAAGCCCTTATCTACAATGTCTGGGCTTCCTCAAGCATGGATTCTGTCAATTAATTCTTTTTGAAGTGCTAGGGCTGGGAACCTTGTATGTGGGAAGCTGGCACTCAACCACTGAGCCACACTGACTCCCTGAATTGTTTTTTTCATTTGTTTGCTTGTTGTTGTTGTTGTTGTTGTTGTTGTTGTTTTTAACGGGAGGTCCCAGGGATCAAACCCAGATCCCTCCATATGGGAGACAGACACCCAACCATTTGAGCCACATCCATGCCCCTGTTGTTTGTTTTTTGTTTGTATGTTTGTTTGTTTTTAGGGGGCACCGGGAAGCAAACCCAGGACCTCCCATGTGGTAAGCAGGCACTCAACTGCTTGAGCCACATCTGCTCCCCTGTCTATTTTTTTCCCTTTGATTTGGGCCATACTTTTCTGTTTCTTTGTATTTCTTGTGATTTTTTTTGTTGAAAACTGGACATTCAAATATAATAATATAGCAACTCTGGAAATCAGATTCTCTTCCTTCCCAGAATTTGCTATTCTTGATTGTTGAAGGCTAGCTTGTGTTCAGCCAATGTTTAGACAGAAATTTTCTTGGATGCTAGGAGCTTTAAAATTAAAAAAAAAAATCCTCAGTCTTTGCAAATTGGCCCTGTGTTGGAGCACTCCCTTAACACTTAGCCAGGCCATTTACAATGCTGCATTAGCCTTCAGTTCCTGCTTGCACTGAGTCTAGATGAAAGCTTAGTGTCTTCTCTGTTCTTTTCTGAGCATATGCCTGGTCCTGAGTAAGCATGTGTGACCTAAATTCCCAGTAAACATAGGTGCTTTTGATTGCTATAATTTCCCAAAGAAACTCTCTCCCTGACTTTTCCTCCCAGGCCTTAGGAATTATATTAATTGCAGGTTTTTCATTCACCTTGCAATGTTTTTAAGCAATGATTGACACTTTTCCACCCTGAGTAGATTTCGAATTAGGTGAAACAGAGATAAGCACTTTGTGTCACAATCCTTCAGATAGCCACCTAGACTGTTTAGAACAGATATACACACTAGTTTGCAAATAAGGTCTGCTTTGGTCCCTCTGGAGTGAGGGACCAGGGTCCCACACTATGAATATGGTCTGCCACTGAGCCTGGGAGGGGATGGGCCAGGGGAAGTAAAACTATCATAAAGCTTTCCAATCATTTTGCATAACTATGTGGTTGTACTGAATACCACTGATTGTGCACTTTGGATGAATTGTATCTTTATTGAGATGTATCAATAAAATTGATTTGTTTTTAAAAAAACTCATAGAACCATAGACAGAGAGAGAGAGAGAGAGAAGGAGAGAGAGAGAGAGAGAGAGAGAGAGAGAGAGAGAAGGAGAGGGAGAGGGGGGGAGAGAGAAAGAGAAGGAGAGAGAGAAGACATTGGAGAAGAACCAAGCTGGATCTGTAAGGAAT
Source organism: Tolypeutes matacus (assembly GCA_026826555.1). Classification (NCBI taxonomy): domain Eukaryota; kingdom Metazoa; phylum Chordata; class Mammalia; order Cingulata; family Chlamyphoridae; genus Tolypeutes; species Tolypeutes matacus. The sequence continues at coordinate 5,754,119 of JAKSZT010054565.1, read as the reverse complement.
CACACATGTGTTGGCACACATGTATATGCTGCACTAAGTTCACTAGCATCTTGCTATATCAAGTTGAAAAAGACACACTTTCTGAATGATTGAACTTATTTTATTGGGGGAAAACACTGGTTTTTCTCTTTGTTTTTATGCTTTGGCATAAATAAGTTAGTTCAGTAATAAATATGTGAGACCCTTTGTTTGGAAAATAAAACAAACATTGGCTGCAAGCAATGCTTTCTGAGATTTGCAAACCATCAAAGAAGAAATGTCTGAAAAATCAGTCTATTTTTACTTGATGTGCAGTTGTTCTAGTTCATGAAAGAACATGCTTATATTTGTACTATTAGCCAGAATCATCATCCACAACACTGTTCTCTACGTTATACATTCCTATGCTGTTTTTTTTATTAGAAAAGGTGAGTGTTTACAGAAAAGTCATGCAAGAAATACAACATTCTCATATACCCCCTTATTGTTGACACTTTGCACCAGTGTAGTAATTTTTTTTACAATTGAGGAAATAATATTAAAATATTATAATCTCTTCATTGCAATTAATGAAAAATATCACAGCATTACTGTTTACTATAGTCCATATTTTGCAATATTTGTATTTTTCCAATATACCACCCTAATATTAACACCTTATAATAGTGATGTACAATTGTTCTAGTTCATGGAAGAATAGTCTTGTATTTGTTCTATTAACTGCATTCTTCATCTACCACCAAGTTCACTTATGTTATACAGTCCCAAGTTTATACTCTAGTTTTCATTCTACTGTCAGTTACAACCCTAGACTACCCCTTTCAGCCACTATCACATCTATAAATCAGCAGTATTAGTTATACTCACCATAATGTGATATCTCATCCAACCATTTTTAAATTGTCTTTTTCTTGATTCAGTGTTCACTTGGTTACTGTAAACTTTTCACTGTTTTCCAGAGTACTGGCAAAGCTGGGTTTTTCTGGGTTTTTTTTTTTTTTTTTTACCATTTCTGCTTGTTTTTCAATGTTCCTGTGGAGGGAGGAAGTTTGGAGCTCACGTTGCCATTTTGCTGTCATCCTCTCCTTTGTATTGAATTTTGAGAGTTATTTATATATTCAGGATACAAGCCCTTTGTAATTTGTACAATTTGAAAATATTTACCCCCAGTATGTGGCTGTTCTATTCGTTTTAACAGTGCCTTTCAGAACAAAAATTTTATTTTGATGAAGTTCAATTTAATGATTTTTTTCTTTTATGGATCATGTTTCTGATGTTTTTCTTTTATGGATCATGTTTCTAAGAACTTTTTATTAAACTCAGGGTCACAAAGAATCTCTCCTGTGTTTCCTTCTCAGTGTTTTTATAGTTTTATGTTTTACGTTTAGGTCAATGATCCATTTTTTTTTTCTTTTTTTTTAACTTTATTTTGTACATTTAATAATTGAAAATATAAACAATTAAAAACTAAAACGTAAACACAGATGAATAAATATATACATTTCCCAATTAAATGTACTGGATACATATAAAAATTTTTTTGAATCAAACAATATGGTACACAATATATTTGGTTCATAATAACGCATTCATACAGTATTTGTCCTTTTGTGTCTGGCTTGCTTCGCTCAACATAATGTCCTCCAGGTTCATCCATGTTGTCATATGCTTTACAACTTCATTTCCTCTTACAGCTGCATAATATTCCATCATGTGAATAGACCACAGTTTGTTTATCCATTTGTCTGTTCATGGACACCTGGGTTGTTCCCAGTTTTTGGCACTGGAGAATAATGTTGCTGTGAACATCAGTGTGCAGATGTCTATTCGTGTCACTGCTCTCAGTTCTTCTGGGTATATACCCAGTAGTGGTATTGCCAGGTCACATGGCAAGTCTATATTCAACTTCTTTAGGAACTGCCAAACAGTCCTCCATAGTGGTTGTACCATCCTGCATTCCCACCAACAGTGAAGAAGTGTTCCTATCTCTCCACATCCTCTCCAACACTTGTAGTTCCCTGTCTTTTTAATAGTGGCCATTCTGATAGGTGTGAAATGATATCTCATTGTAGTTTTGATTTGCATTTCCCTAATCATGAGTGATGTTGAGAATTTCTTCATGTGTTTTTTTTTTTTTTTTTTTTTTTTTTTTTTTTTG